>CAJQZN010031574.1:0-13296 GCA_907164685.1 Colias eurytheme | reverse complement strand
CGGAGGAGTATGCAGACTAACATTGTGACACGAGAATTTTATATATATAAAGATATGTAGAATTCATAGGTTGCTGCTATAAAATACTAAATATAGCACAGATAACGTATTGCCATGGAACTTAGTCTGTAGGCAATTCCGAAGTCAAACAAAGTACAGTATTTGATATTTACTACGCACATAATCGCGCAAATAAACATACTCTCCACTATTTGAGTGTTAGGCTGCGTTTCCACAAATATGTGAGGGCAATGTGTCGTGCGAGGACGTCTATCTGTGCTGTGAAAATATATCGTGCGAGGATGCCTTGCGAAGCTGTGAACTTTATTCTCTCGCTCGAAATTAAATATAGATCTATTGAACACACCTCGCACATATTCCTCGCTTGTTTTATATGCACAAAAATTTACCGCTGAGCCTTTTCCACTAGAGCTGTGCTGACCGAGGCGAGGTAAATGAATCACATCCTCGCACATGTGGAAAAGCCCCTTAGGGCTGCGTTTCACCAGAGATATGCGAGGATGTATAGCGAGAGTGTTTGTAAATAACCAGTAGTATCGCTTCAAACTTCAAATTAAATGAAGCGATATGATTGGTTACTTACAAACACATTCCTGGTTACACATCCTCGCACATCTCTGGTGGAAACGCAGCCTTAGTACCCTACAGCTATTCATTACTGCCTGTTAACACCCCGCCGCAAGCTACGAATGTCGGATACTATGAGAACCGATAACCATGAACACAATACAATTTAGTCGAGTATCAATGAGCAGAATGACGTATGTATAGCGAATGAACAGTCTTGAGACACGAATGAAATTGTAAATGTATTGAGATCATATTGTGTTACTGGAATTATGAGTGTAGTTCTTGTTATACCGAAATTAAATAAATAATTTTGTTGTTGAACAATTTAGTTGAGTATCAATGAGCAGTATGACGTATCTGTATGTATAGCGAATAAATAGTCTTGAGACATGAATGAATTTGTGAATGAGATAATATTGTGTTTCTAGAATGATTAGTGAAGATCTTGTTATACTGAAATTAACTAATAAAATGTTTTTATAATTATTATAATAAAATTAGAAGTTTTGGTGTTTATCTCACTATAGGTCTCCTGTAAATAATCCGCCACGCTCGCCAAGTGCGAATTTTCATAGGTCACTGACATTTTTACATAATAGTGTTGATTATTATGACTGCAGAATGCAAGGTAGGATAATTTTGCCACATTTATCTAACAGTTTTGTACCTACTGAACCAGAATTGATGCCATTTGCTAACCAAAAAACTATGACATACTTCTTTAGCGATTAGCCGGTAATTATGTATGATATTGTGATACAAAATAACCTCAAAGCGGATTATACGCGACAAAACGGTAAAGCAAGGTGAATCATTTGAGCATTACTAATGACACTAGCGAGATTTCATTATGGGCCCTTTTCACAATGGGCAACGTTGGCCCAACAAATGATCGTATATGTTTGCCACCACTACGTCGATTATGAATAACTACTGGGATCTCTTTGCAATGGGCAGCGTTGGGCGAAAAGAGGCAACCACGATAGTAACATTGTGGTGTTTATTCATAATCGCCGTAATGGCGGCAAACATCGACGATAATTTGTTGGGCCAGCACTGCCCATTGTGAAGAGAGATTAAACTTGTTTGAACTTGACCTGACACTTACGAAAGTGGTTCTTTTGGTTAATCCGTAGTTCACCTCGCAATGATAGAAGCAGTTTTATGTGGTGATAAATATTAAAATGGAAAATTTTCGTCTGTTTGTTTTACAACGGACGATACAGTTCAATAGAAGAAAATTATTCAAAGTCTCCATATTGGAGTATGACAGCCTTACACTACCTGACAATTTTATAATATTACAGAAATAGTGTTAAAATTTAAAGCACAAAGTGAACTTTGAAACTTCTATTTCCACAATGTAACGTTTCACTATTCAATTTAATTTAAACAAGTTGGCGAAAGGCACATTTATAAATAAAATAAACCATTCAAGCCTTTTATTAAACCACTCGACAAGAGAAAGACCGAAATAGTTAGAATTAGAATATAACGAAACATAGTAAATTTTAGAATTTCCTTCCTAATTCTTGACTTACAAAACTCAACCAACCGTTACTTTATATTTTCCCTTGAAAATATAAAAGTAGGGAAAATATCCAAAGCCTATTAAAGAATTAGTGTTGTGAAGTAGCCAACGTAAACGGTTCCTTTCCTAAACAAACATTTTTTTATAACTTTATTAACTTGCGAATGAATAGAGTCCTAAGTAAATAGAACTTTCATAGTTTTGTATTTTTTTCTCGTTAAATGTTTCAGCTCTCAGACGTCGCGTTAAATAACAAGGTTGTTTTAAAATTTAACTGTTATATTCAAAAGGTGTTTTTCCCTAAGTCAGTATATATTTTCTTTCAAAAATTTCTGAAATTTTTTTATACTTTGACAAGTTTTCTGAAAACCATGATTTGAACCTTGTTCATTACAATAGTGTGTATACCACCTGCTTTGCCTATTAAAATCAAAAGATTTAGGGAAGTTTTTATATGATTTTAAAAAAGCGACTGCAGAGTTTCTTGCCTCTTTTAATAATCTTCTTTGATATAATACATTTTCTTTCCGCATTTTTATGATTCGAAAGGGCTAAAAGAAGTTAAGTTGAATGTATAAATGTTAATGATAAGTTGAAAAGGAGGGGAGCTACAGTATCCAAAATACAGTTTTAATTGCATAGATCTAAGAGGCCTATTCTTTTCCCTGTAGATAGTATTAAGCCAATTATGTAATTAAATAAATTATTTTTTACTTAAAATAATAATGTATTAAGTATTATAGGTAACATTGTATACCGACTCTTGAAATAGCATTTCTTCAGAAATTCAATACATGCACTGAGCACAAAATATTATTTTACACCGCAATGCAGTCTTAAAAGTCCTAAGCCGTTACAAGGAGCCATATCAATTTCCCGCCAACTTCTCAGTCAACGCGAACTTAGTTCCCGGAACGTCGCACAGGTGTCGCTTTTATCGCTTATTAAGATAAAGTCACTTCCCGTCCATTAGAAACTTTAGCATTCCGACAATTTCTTCATAAAGAATGCACTTTTGAAGAGTTTTTAAAACATAATGCATTTAAATTTAACTACGGAAGTCTTATTTGCCAAAACAATTTTTAATAATATTTAAGCATGATCAAAAATTTTCCAAACTTTTATATTCATAGGTACTAATTATTTCGTTTGAAAAAATAAGCAAGCTTAAGGGTGCTTTCCCACCTGAGATACAGCTGTGCTTAGCGACGTGTGAAAACGTGCTATGAAGACGCGTTTGCTGCTTGGCATGTCTACTTGCAGCGATACTACTGTAGATATTCCATTATGCACAAAGCTGTAGCTTTTGTATTGGTGTACCACTCGAACCTATCCATACCACGCATCATTCCATATAAATTACATAATATCTTAGTAGACTGTGCATTTCTATCACAAGCTGTATGCACCAATGAATTATTGATTACCATCAAACGAATCCACGGCAACGTATAGCACAGCTCCTGCCTTGTGGAAAAGCATCCTAATAAGTTTGAATGAAATGTCACAGCATATTTTTACATCGTCTTACTTCTTATTCGTGCTGATTTCCGCTTCCATTTCTTCAGAAATCTGAGTGGATTCCACGGATATTATCTTCAATATAGCTTGAAAATTACACATTAAAATGTCATTTCAAATACTAACTGCATTCTGAATTAACTTCACTTAAAAAATTATTTAGATACGCTTGTTAACGAGTTTTTGAAGTGCAAGTTGCGGCAAACTATAATAATATAATATTGTGTTTACAAATAATAAAATATAAAATTGTAAATATTAATATTATCCACTAGCAAATTGTATCCGATCACTTAGCAGATTTATGGCACGTCCAAGAAGGTTGAAATTTCTTTGAATAACTTATAATTCTTGTAAAAAGAAGAGGATATTCCGTAAAGGGATTTATTTTTAAATCAGATTTACTCTCCATCTTGAAAAATCAAGGAAAACTGATTTATTTTTATCATGCAGGTATTGTGATACTTCCTGAAAATATTTTATGTCGTCGTTTGTACAAAAATCATCAATAAAACATCCTCTCATTTAAAATGTATAGCTATTTGATTTCCTTTTATGGTTTCACCTAAATTTACAATTATACTGAAAATTCCAAATTCGGCATTTTCTAAGGACTATGACTAGGAATACTTTAAGAAGAGAGCGTACTCCTCCCTAAAGGTACCCCTCCTCCCAAGGCCGGCAACGCAACCACAATGCTACAGAGCCTGTGGTTGTTCATGGGCGGCGCCAATCATCGCTTTCTGTACCGTGACGCGCAAGCTCGTTTGCCAGCTTATACATAAAAAAATGATTAAAAAAATCAGTCCATCTTCAACTTATTAAAGAAATTTATAATAAGAAGAAGTTATTTAAAAAGAAGTGTTTCCTACAACACTAGCCGCTCTGTCCAACCATTGAAAAATCCGGGAAATAAACCCAAAAATATGTCACACAGGAATTATGTCTATTATTTTAGCTATTAAATACAATTTTAAGAACGTACGAACAATGATTTCTTTTTGTAATCCATACTAATATTATAAATGCGAAAGTAACTCTGTCTGTCTGTCTGTTACTCAATCACGCCTAAACTACTGAACCAATTTTAATGAAATTTGGTATGGAGATATTTTGATACCCGAGAAAGGACATAAAAGTGAAGTCCCGTGTCCCCGTAGTGGGGTAGGGGGCAGATGCATTATTCATACATCTGTTTCACTGATCGATTTTTCTTTAGGGACAAGTAGGTGATCAGCCTTCTGTGTCCTGCCAGACCGAGACATTTTTTTTTTCGTCTCCACCGGGAATCGAACCCAGGACCCCTCGGTTCTACGCTCACGCGTCAACCACTGTACCGACGAGGCGGTCAAAGAGAAAGGACATAGGCTACTTTTTATCCCAGGAAAATGACGCAATCCCGGAAATCCCACGGGAACGGGAATTATGCTGGTTTTTCTTTGACTGCGCGGGCGAAGCCGCGGGCAGAAACCTAGTATGAAATATATACAGAATAAAAACAAATGAATCGTGTGCCGGTTTCACCGCGGTTTTTAATAATTCTCGTAGGTATTATTTCAAGACTGTTCATAACGGTACATTGGTTTTTAATTAAAATATATGAAGTATCATCAGATATTTTGCGAACAACATAATATTTATTATACGAGCATTATACGCAGTAATAATAATAATTATACATTACGTGTGTAATTATCTCATTTAATTTAAATTATATGTACAAAATTTCACTACACTGTTAAACATACTAATAATTTTTCTCCAACCAAAAGTTTTAATTGAGAATGTAATCCATTTTGATAAACCACTAAATTAAAACATGCAATTAAAGATTCTGACACTTGGATATCGGTAGCCTGTGTCCACAAACTATCTCCTAGAATTAGGGCTGGGAGAAACTAAAATTAAATTTAATAAATTAATCGTTTTTATTACATAACTGCCGTTTTTAGAGTTATTGATAATTAAAATTTTAGTACATATTAATAAGGATCACATTTTCAAACTTATATTTTTAGATACAGTTTAATCATGGTGTCTATAACTGCATGCATATTTGTAAGTCAACAAATCCAAAGTACATATTTTAATCTAAAATTTGTATCATAAACATACCTTGCTACTTATCTACCAGTTTTCTAGCTACTTCTTGATGAAAAAATTATATCTTATTATCGGAATAACTATACTAAAACAGATGTTTTTCTATATTCTTGATTAGTTAAATTTTTTCAATAAGTAAAAGATATCCTATTCCCCCTACACTTCCTTAAAATCCACCAGTTCAACCTCTTCTAAACTCTCAATTAGCCACAAAGCATTATCGTCTTTATCCTTTTAGTAATAAAGTATTAATTCGCTGGCAGCCCTGACAGTGTCACGTAACATTGAGAGCACGTAGTGTCAAGTCAGCGAACTTCCCTTTTCATCGACCCCACTGGTTCACTCAGCTTTTGTATTTGAAATTCATTTTTCGTGAAATACGTTTCGCGTTTTTGTTCTGTATCGATATGTTCTTTATTATAGCGTGAGTGTGAGGTTGGATTTGTTCGTAAGGTTCAATTTTGCGTGCATTGTAGTTTAACTTCAGTTGTGATTCTTGTACGAATCGGTAATGGAAGCATACAATCCAGTTCGTGGTGTCATAATAAGTGCAATATAATATGAATGGATTATTTTAAATTACTTGATGTTTTTGTTCAATTTTTAAATTAGAGTTCATAATGAAAATACTGTCCTCTTTAAAAGACGTGATCATAATACATGTGCTGTTGCAAGCAGTATGCTACAATAGCTGATAACTGGATAATCGTTCTTAAAATTAATTTAAACATTGTTTTTGTATTACTTTATTACAAGACAAATTTAATGGGACAAAACAACCAAAAGGTAATGCTTTACACACTATAATTTTAACGTAAGTCAAAGTTGCGTCCTATATTTAGAAATAAACTAATGTTTACAAACATTCTATCCCTACACGTTAGCTGTTATCTTCAAACAGCACACGCTCATAATGTATTCCTGTCAAATCAAAGAGTTCAAACGCACTTGAAACTCGTAACTTGTCTGCTCTGACGCTATTGGAGAAGCATAAATTGTCGCTGAACGAGCCTTGCGTTGAATTTTGACGGTTTGTCTGTTTTGCTGTATATTAAATTGATATTATTTGTACTATAAGTACTGGGTTATTTTAGAGAAAAATTGAAAGCTATGCTATTAATTTATATGAACTTAAATTCTACAACAATATTAATGGAATTTTAGATGTTTTTTATTATTTTATTTTATGTAGAGCTATTTATTCGTTGATGTAAAACTTTTTGAGTTACAATGAGATAATAATGAGGTAATTCATCGATACGAGGACAAAAATAATTGTAAAATGTAACACGTTCCGTTTAGAAATAATTCACGTGTGAGTATATAAGAGATTAGGGACAACATGACATATAAAGTTAAAGAAATAGAGCCAAAATTTATCAGCTGTTTCATTTTGACCGCCTCTACAAACCTAGTGCTCCTTTGATAGTTTATTTTTGGAATTATTTAAATTAACTTCTTCCCGTACGGAGATACTAGTAAATATTTGCTACAAATATTTCAATAACACACAATATATCTTTCGTTTATATTTATTACGTTAATCTTCATACAAGTAAAGAAAATCGAATCACCTCTGTATATGTATATAGTCACATTCCATGATCAATGCTCGCTAGCCAGCTGTTCACTGAATGTTAGTCGATTGTTATCTACGCTGCCTAGCTTACTGATCTGGGTAAATTATTAATGTGTAGAAAGGATAGAGGTATAGGTAAACATTCTCATGTAAATTCCATAACGCTGAACACATTAAAAAAAAACAAAGTTCTATTGTTTGTATGGAATAATTAACTATACCTAATGGTAAATACCGATAAATACTGGAAGAGATCACGTAAGTTACATACAATCCATAAAATTAATAACTATAGTCCATATTGATGAATTCATATTGATAGAAATCCAATAAAAAAGTAAAGTATTTAAAGTTTAAACACATTCTTTAAAGTATTATTCTTTATACAAAGCAGAAACACAAAATCCAAACGAAATACATCAAATAAGTTTCAAACCGAGATTCTCAATAATTATGGAACAATGTTTCTTTTAGTTAGAAAACGATTCACTACGAAACTAACCGCAGAATTTAAAAACAGGTTTATAAAGTGCTTTTTCATATTAGACTTTAATAGTTCGATTTAAGGTTTAATTTGAATTGTCGTGAGAGACAACTTACTCGGGCAAGATAAATTGAAAACGAATGAGGTTTGCGTGGTAAAGCGCTTGGTGACTTTTTAAACGTATCATCATTTATTTTGACACATGATGCGTATGGAAAAGTCATTAAAATAGCGATTTGTAAAAAAAACAGAAAAAACGTGTCTGCCGAGCACACGTGTCAGAAGTGAAACTTCTTGGGAAGATTAAAAAATACTAAAATCGTCGCTTTACTCCATGGCGAAACGATATTGTCATGACGCGACCTTGAAATTTTACTCTCAGCGCGCCTTCAGAAGTTTGACTTCAAAAAACAAAATATGCTTTGACATAAATATTTTCCGTTATTCTCGAAAAATGCTCAAACATACATCGTATGTATTTTCCTAAAATTCCTAGAAAGTTACTTCTTGAACTAATAAATTTTGTTACTGTATAGTGGCGTGTAATTATTACTTTTACCAATAATTTCGCAACTTGGAGTAATTAATATAATCATTAATCAGCTTATGAGTAAATTATAAGTTATTCATTTGATTTATTGTAATAATATTGCTGTAGGTGTAATAATATGATTATATTCTTACCTAAGAAAGGTTTCATAGATTTCATAAGTAAAGTTTTCTATTAAAAATTTGCAATACATAAAAGATTATTAGTTGAAAAGTTCGAGCAATCATAATCTTTGCTATAATTTTTGTTCTGATGTATAATGTGTAATATTGAAATCCCGCACAGACAATCTTTAGACCCTGAGAAAGAACATAGGCTACCTTTTAGTTTTGATTTTTATCAACACACACACGTGGTTCAAAACACCACAAAAGTGTGGTGTATTGAACCACGCGGGCGAAGCCGCGGGCGGAAGCTAGTATATAATCTGTAATATTGAAATATCCAATAAATGGTATAGAAAATTGATGCCTAAAGTACTGTCTTATGTAAGTTAAAACTAAATGTAAACATCAATTACTAGTGCAAGTAATTTAAACTTTGTCTACTAATTCTACACATATTTTCTTAACTCCAAAAGCCATTTAACAGTAGGTATGTATAAATCGTTAAAAATCTCTGTGTCGGAATGTCTCTACAAAGGCTTCTGTAATTTTAGTTGTAACGTTTCATTTTACAGTCTGTTTCGCATACAAATAGGTTTTTATCGTTCGCCTGTGATGCTAAATTCTTTATTTACTTCGCTTTATGACGTCATTGCTTTATATGGCTTGTTTAAGGATGATGAGGCTGGCGTTTTTTACAAAGCATTAGGAGTATTTGGGGTTAGACTTTAAGTTTTAAAGATTACGATTGCTGCAGCTAATGACCTAGTATTATATATTCTGAATGTTTATAAATAAACTAGTGGTTCGCCCCGGCTTCGCCCGTAGTACATGTTTACGTTTTCGCTCCATAAGAACCATTATCGTACTTCAAGGAATATTATAAAAAAAATATCGAAATCGGTCCACCCCTTCACACGTGATGTCGTGACAAGCCCCCCTAGTCAAGTGGCTTTCTGTTAGCGTAGCGTTCAATAGAATAGACTACGAATGTATGAAATTGACGTAAGCTGTAGATACGTTTATCTACAGCCTACGTCAATCTCATACATTCGTAGTTTATTCTATTGAACGCTACGCTAACAGAAAGCCACTTGACTAGGGGGGCAGGTGAGCTAAGGGATTAATTTTTATTTATAGAGATAGTAACAATGCTAACTTACCCTCATAGGATTCCCGTGTCCTGCAGTGGAAATACATTTATTGGACTGATGATGATGATGAATGCTAATTTAAAATCGCAAACGAACATTTCTTCAATTTTCGATGTGTTTCAAAATGATAATAAGCTTTCTTAGTACTTTTTTATGTCAAGAAACGAACAATTACAAATACAATTTATCAAATTGAGTTCCTTTGCACTAAAAATAAAAAAAAATATTTAATATCTAAACTCTAAAGTATAAAAATGCATTTTCATCAGTCAAAACAAAACTGGAAATCCATGCAATATAAACGACATCTTTTATTAAACCATCCACTCCTACACAATGGGCGATAAAATTCAAATGATTTCAATAGCAACATAGCAAAGAGCATTAACAAGTTAACGATATTTTTAATGTTTCACAAAGAATGTCGGCTTTGTAGCTGCTTGCTTGAATTGTAGGAAGCGTATGCAGATGAGACTTTTGACCAATATGAACTTTGTTAGCAGGTACAGGGAGGGATTTGCATTAGAATATTTTCAACTAGCAGAAATTACATGCATTGTGTATTCAGTTGGCAGATAAAGGTACATTTATTCGAATAAACTCGAGAAAATCAAAATGATCTTGATATAGTTGTAAATGAAGTAAGTAGTTGATCACACTTATGTGTTTTTTATTTAGCGATTAGGTACATTGATTATTTAAAAAAATCATTGATATGAGTAAGTATATAATTAAAGTCAGCCAACCAGTCATATTTTAAAATACATTTATGAATGAAAATTAAATGAAAAATTTCACTAGGTAACGTCACATACCAATCCATACTTTTTCGACCATTTCTTTGAATTTGCATTTACACTCCAACATAATTTGGAGAGTTAAACGTTTAGCGCCCCTAAAATTCTAAGTCCAGCCGGCCCTGTTCAAAAATACAATGTTACCACCTGCGTTAAAAAACTTAATTAACCTGCCTGGCTTTCATTTGCACAAACAGTTAAGCATGAAAATTAACGTAATCTTGTGTTGTTGCCCGCTAATTTGCAGATTAACTTTGTTTATTTCACTAATGCTCTCCGCATTTGAGACATCAGATTTTTTATTCAAAAGGTATATAATTGACGCCTTGTGTAAGGTTCAAATTCAATATAATTAACACGGCCATTTGCACAGCTTGTAAATTGTTTAATGGTGACTGTAATTTGTTATTGTGAATGTTATTAAATGTTACAAATAGAAAATGAAATAGTTTTCATAAATAGATTTCCTGTATGTGTATTCTCAAGAACCTCCTGTTAAAAAAATCTTATCAAAATCCGTTGCGTATTTTAAAGACTTAAGCATATTTATGAACGGACAGACAGCGATAGCGACTTTGTTTTATACTATGCAGTGAAGCGGTAAATTGTGATTATTAAGAAACCAAAATTACACACAAATGATAGAATACCAAGCTGTTATTACAAACTATAGCTAGTTAAAACAAAGTAATATTAAAAAAATACTATATAACACAATGTTGTTACAACGTAAAGCTAGTGAAAACATAGTAATATTTGCTTTCCTAAATTAATAAAGTATACAATGTATAAGAGCGAATTTCTTTCAAAGTTGTTATAAACATTGGAAAGAAGTTGTTTCTGCCGATGTGTGATGGATCACGTTTTCGCTTTCCTTCAAATTAATTTCAAATAATACTTTCTTGGAAGTGGTAAATAAGGCTGCTGTTTCAATAAGTATTGTTTATTCTTTCTACGTAGTAATCGAGGATTTTCTTTAATCCATCTTCTTTTATATATAAAAATGAATCGCAAAATGTGTTGGTAAGCGCATAACTCGAGAACGGCTGAACCGATTTCGATAATTCTTTTTTTATTATATTCCTTGAAGTACGAGGATGGTTCTTATGTAGAGAAAACGTAAATATGTACCACGGGCGAAGCCGGGGCGGACCGCTAGTTTATTATAAAAGTTAGTCGCCAAAATATGTATTGCTTCATAATAATATGTATTGTTAAAAACGACTATTATAATCATAAGTGCTCGTTATATTCCTATAACATTTATTAGTATTAAGAAGACAAATCTATGTATGTTAATTATTTTTTAATAATATTCCTTGAAGTACGAGGATGGTTCTTATGGGGAGAAAATGTAAACATGTACCAAGTGCAAAGCCGGGGTGGACCGCTAGTGTTGAATAAATTTATTATCTTAAGCTTTAAACGTACCTGTACAAATGTATAGGTGTACTATATTACCAGCTACGAAGTCTACCTAGTTCCGACGATTTGTTTACAGACCGGCTTCCTTTGATCTCAAAATACCTTTGAAACGCTGCAAGTTAAGCGATTTTTCCGCTAGATAATAGATTTTTAGAATATCAGCAAGTGGAACTAAGAGTTCGCATTTAGTGCACTTTAAAGCGCCACAAAATAATGATAGAAAAAGCGCTGCAAAATCCTTTATGTTATTATAAGCTGGTGTGTTGCTGATTTTTTGCACTACAAAGTATACATTTTTGTTAATTCTCTTTTAATAAAAAATATTTTTGAGGGTTTACATGGATGCATGCTGTTCTTACTTAAAGTTACAAATAAATACAATTGTTTATACCCTGGCAACATGAAAAAGCAGTAGGTATTTTATTTAAACAATAGCGAACAATAACTATAATCTTATTATAGAAAATAATGGAATGAAAGCTTGTTGGAAAACGAGAATCAAACACCCAGAAGGTACACCAGCATTCCTACGACACATATCTATTATTATAAAATAAATATACTTTCTTTCTATATTGTAGGATAATCAAACTTAACAAATTTGATAATCGCAACCATCTTCCACGAAATTTAAATAGAGAGCCTAACAACGTCAAGGACAGCAGCTACTTATAAAATATTGATGCGCGTATCGAATCAATTTAATTCCCCATTTCCCGGATAAACAAGAAAAGGTCTTAAGAAAATCGCCGTCACTATAGTAACAAGATAATCCGCAATCTATAAAAACCTTTTAATCTAAACTCAAAGTTTTCTACGTAATCTCGGAAATCCGGCCTTGTCAATTTTTCAGCGTAATTTTCATCGGCCGTATCAAAGCAAATAAATTTTAGAACGCTATCAAAGGTAGGATTATTTCCTTTACTTTGTTTGGGATATACCTATATGGCAGTTTGTTCTGAAGGTTATCATGCATTAATGTATATTTTTGGTTTTCTTAATTTGTATGGGGATCTATCTTCCTTATTACTAGATACATATATAAACGTCGCTGCAAAGTGTGCAAAACGTCGGGAAATTGATATAATGAATAAATCGCGTTTAAAATCTGTTAAAATCTTTAATTTCTAAATTTATAAACGTGAAGTTTGTTTTATGTGGTTAATGTTTAAAATATTATGTTATGACGATTCAAAAGTGCTTCTAGAAGAAATCTAATTGAATAAATAAATGTTTGAGTTTGAAATTTTTACGCTTTCATGGTTAAAAAGCTGAACGGATCTCTAGGTATGGAATTTTTTTACACAGATAGATAGAGAGATAGAGTAGTAGTAGTCTGGATAGGCTAATTTTTACCAGGGTGCATCACTAATTACCTAAGCCTTGGGTTACAAATATATTATACGTCATGTAAGAGAAAACGCTTCTTTTTAATCTAAGTATTATATTTGAATTCG
>CAJQZN010031572.1:29035-42032 GCA_907164685.1 Colias eurytheme | reverse complement strand
GATAAAAATTCATCGTATCTTCCTGAGAAAGTAGGTAACTCGATGTGAGGAAGTTTCACCCCCGAAATATACGGTTCGACCATTGAAACACCCATTTCACCTTGTTGCATCACGTTTTTATTCGCACCCAATAAATCTATCATGTCCGCTTTAAAGTTGATATACACATCTTCGTATTTATAGTATTCTTCGTTTAAAAAATAAGGAATCACGCCGCGCTGATCTCTCGTCGTACGTTTCGATAATTGTAAATGTGCTTCATTAAATAACTTCCAATAGTCTTCCATACACTCCAAACGTGCTTTAATATAGCCCTCCGTTAATCTCACTTTAGGTGATTTTTTAAAATTAATTTGTGTCTTTTGTAACTTCGATGCTAAATCTTCTAACATGTTAATATAACTTTCTTGTTCGGAAGTAATAGTAGTAGCCATTATGTTTAATTAAATTCTTAAATATTATCTTCTTATAAATGCAACGATTCACTTCAAAATCTTGACTTTTAATAATTAATTATAACTTCTTTTGTCTTGACATCAATTGTAACAAAGCGTCGCTAACTTGTAACTCGTAAACAACTTTTTCTATATAGGATTGCTCGCCGTCCGATGCACTATTGTTCTCGTTATCGCAAAACTATCCGGCTCGATATAGGCCATATGTACGGTCACTAGGGTTCAATTTAGATTGCGATATACTGAATGATGATTTTATAAAGAAAAAATACGTCTTGCTTGTATGATACTTTAATTACGACTAAAAATGACAATTCAATCGGACAATGCCAATCGATCCAGTTTCTTATGGGGATCAAAACACTCTAAAAGACCAACTGAGGTATGAGTACTAGAAAAGTCAGAAATCGCGAAAAACTATTTTCATTCATGAACAAGTAAAAAGACAAAGGCACAGCAACATAACATGCCAGCGACGCGGGGGCGTGAGCGGGCGGTGGCTGGCAGCTCGTGCACGAGATGAAAAATTATTTAAATTTGAATATCGAACGAACACGTCACATTTTTATGGCTTATGTAAACAATAACACATAGAAAACAAAAGTTACCAGAAGTAACTCTGTCTTCACTAAAAATGTCCTTAAATAATTTAGAACGTTTAGATCTGTTAGAGGCTTACTTTTTAAATAATAAAAACCCAACAGTTGCATTGGAATGGTACAGGAATAAATACCCAATGCGACATGTACCGACGCGAAAGGTAATTGCGAATCTTGTAAAAAATCTAGCAGAAAGTGGCTCATTTAAGAAAAGCTTGACACGTCCGCGTCGTCGAGAATACGGTGATAGCAATTTTGGCACTAATTGTGGAAGCATATCCCGAAATTTCTTCAAAACAAGTTGCCGTTGAAGTTGGTTGTTCGCACTGGATAGTTTTAAAAACATGGAAGAAATACGGCTACAAATGCTACCGCCATGGGCGATTAGTCCAAGCATTGCAATCTGGGGACTATGCACGCAGAGTTGCATTTTGCAGATGGTTACGGGGCAAATTTTGTAGAGATAATGATTTTATGAGTTTAGCGCATCTTTTGTTGAATCACAAGTGAATGTGTGGAAATAGTTCTTAGTGAATGTGTGGAAATAGTTTTTCGCGATTTCTGACTTTTCTAGTACTCATACCTCAGTTGGTCTTTTAGAGTGTTTTGATCCCCATGAGAAACTGGATCGATTGGCATCAAAAAAATTTTTTTTGAAAACTGCCGATTTCCTTGCTGACCGTACATTTTTTTAAAAATCTGTGAATGCAGATTAAAATTTCTCAAGAATTTAAGGATAGTCTCCTAAGAACGTTTTCATGTAGCTACAACGGTTAAGGTACCTGCCCTTCATGCCCCATCTTAACCTTCCACCCTGTATAATTATAGATATTGCACTGCTAAATATTATTTACGTGGACACTTTATTTTTGGATGTTCTTAATTGTATATTATAATTTATAACATTTAACTAAGTAATGCATTCGCATTGGGATGTACAATCTGATTAGAAAATAATGAGGACAACATATACATAGCTTTGATTTTAATTCAACAGATACAATTAGGTAATACAATCTTTCTGAAATATTGTTTCCTTCTGGGATTTCAATGTAGATTTGCATCCATAAACACAACAGTTTATGCCCACCATTATAGAATACGTAAGTATAAATTATTACACAAAAAAACTCTGAAGCGTCTGCCCTTCGCGATAGGTAAAGCAATCTCAGCGTGATTGCTTTACGCGGCCCGCGTCGCCCGACCCCCGCAAGTTCCCCTCCGTTTCTCTGCACAAGTACATTCGTCGCACTACTGTAGGAAATATGGTAATACTGTGGCCGTAGTGCGGGACGGGGTAAAGGTGATTTTCATGTGATTAAAAATTAAACCTATAGTAGACTTTTCACTGTAACGATATCGCTATCTATGCGGGTGAAACCGCAGGGCATTGCTAGTAACTTATAATTTTATTTACAAATGAAATATTGCAATACATGGCTAAAAGTAAACTGTATGAATATAAGCTTATTTTTTTAATATGTTATGAGCCGGTTACTTATTTGAGATTTATTTTTGAGTCGATTTTATAAAATATAAGAATAATAGCACATTTATCTAAATAAACCTTGATACTATTTTTTACTTGATACCTTTTACTATTTTTCGTAGATACTTTGTTTGGGTAAGTGACCTTAGAAAAAAATATTATTTTAACGTCCCAGAATATTAGTTTTTTGCGATATTATTTTAGTTCATATAAGAACGCCCTTAAAAAATAAGAGAAGTAAATACAAGAATCCCGTCTTGTACAGAGAATGTTTGTTTGCTTATAAAATAATAAAAGTACTTCGCTTTAATGACTACGCCTATTTTGACCTGGAATAGAAATAAAAAGTTTATTTATTTATTAATCGGGAGTTGTTTTTGAGTAAAATTGTAACAAACGAACAGTCTATCGGGATAAAAAAGTTCAATAAATGCTGAGATACTGATACTTCCTACAACGTCAAGAACATCAAAATTAATCTGTTTATAATATTAGTATTAGCACAGACTGTATTAGTATTATAGATTATATTATACATACATGAACACACTCAAAACCATAACCCCTCTCGCACAGTCGAGTAAAGAGGCTCTCATTAAGAGCAGAAATAAAGCACTAAAGATAATTTTAGACGACATCAATTTAACACTCCTTCAGGAATTACGCGAGTGTGTGTGAGGAAATAATTATTTATTGAATTAACATGTGTGTGTGTGTGTCGCGTGTTCTGAATGATAAATTGGTCTTGATATTAATTGCGACGTTTTCAGTTAAGTTGATGTAAGAAAATGTCCTTTTGTATTATTTTCTGGTTTGATATTTAGTTGTATAAATGAGAAATTGTTATCCCGCCTCGTGATCGAATTTTTTCTATTCTTTAAAAAAATCTAATTTTTAGTATGCTATAAATCTGTATAGTTCAGGATCCATCGCCCATTTTTGCAAGTGATTACTATCAAGCAAATTTTTCGTGAGTAGCTTTATTTTGATGAGACGCCCAATAATTTCCTGTACGAAACTCTCGATTGTGGTAGCTAACAGAGGTAACAAGGATAAAATGTTTTGATTTGATGGTTTTCAAATATTTATTACTCACTGAATTGTTTTTTTGTTCAATCTCAAGATAATTATCTAAATTAATCGAAAAAATATTTGTCCTGCAAAATCTATTGTTTTTTTCAAAGAGTCCCCTCTTTCCAATGTGTATCGATAACGAGGTCATCATAAATGATTACTAACCAGCTGATTTTTTTGTTTTCACTTAGTTAATATTTATATAATTCAACAGACATATTGTCCTACAAATTGCGTAATTAGCTACAACAATCGAGAGTTTCGTACAGGAAATTATTGGGCGTCTCATCAAAATAAAGCTACTCACGGAAAATTAGCTTGATAGTAATCACTTGCAAAAATGGGCGAAGGATCCTGGACTATTACATATTATATCGATAATATTATAAACAGGCACAATTAGTTAACTATGTTTGTAACGAATTGGTTCAAAAAGTGCTGGACGGATTTGGATGAAACCTTTAAGTAATAAAGATATGAGTAATATAAAATAAAATGCATGAGTTACCTAGGTATCTATAAAAATACGTCTTGATTTTGGCGATGGGTTCGTCCGCGGGTGAAACCATCCCGCTCAGCTAGTATGTAGATAGATAAACCATCTGTATTATTACAGTAAAAAATGAATATTAATTCTAGACTTAAATATTTTCATCCATTGATTAGTTTCCATTTAAATTAGTACTTACTTATTCTGAAAGCATAAAGTAAGTTATAATGTTTTGCATAATATTATATTTTAACATTTAAAAAGATTGAATCGCACATGTTGAAATAAAAGGATACTTGAATTACCTCGTTATTTTAATGAAAATTAAGAAGTTAATTAGCTCGTTACATTTAATTGTCAGTTAATTTTATAACTTCACCTTTAACGTACATTATCGTCTTACTTAATGAATTAATATCTTATAAATATAATGTTTTACGCAATATTTTATATTTAACTAGCGGTCCGCCCCGGCTTCGCCCGTGGTACATATGAAAAATAGATGTTGGCCGATTCTCAGACTTACCCGATATGCACAGAAAATTTCATGAGAATCGGTCCACCCGTTTCGGAGGAGTATGCAGACTAACATTGTGACACGAGAATTTTATATATAAGATATTCTCATAATTGTTTGGCTTTATTCGAGCACTAACTTTCCGCCCGCGGTTTCGCCCGCTTTGCCTAAAACCTAATAAATTATTATATACTAAAACTTTCCTCTTGAGTCACTCTATCTATAAAAACCGCATCGAAATCCGTTGCGTAGCTACGTAAATATAAACATGTTATTTACTTTTGTCCTTGTTTGTGACTGTATTTTTGCAAGAGCATGTGTAGTGTTACCAAAATCTTACAAACATACATTGAATAAATAATTTTAGGTTCGACTATCAAAGAAATCCCATAGAAAAGTTCCAACCCATTACTTGCTCCTAAATCGATCACTTGAACCATATAAACCTTCAAAGCATCATAAGCTTGCGTAAGAAATCAGCTTATATTGAAACACTCGTTAAGAAGCTAGTTGTAATTATATAAACATATTTTCAAACTGTCCGGGCGCACCACTTACAGCTGAGTGAGCTGGTAACAAGTCTTAAGTAAATAGTTAGATAGCTCCGACCCCACGCTATCGGGTCTTACGCACTGTGCGTAAAACGCAGCGTTTGTTTATAAGCAAATTAATTGAGCGGTTTCACCCGCGGACGAACAATTCGTACGATGTACATACAAGACGTATATTAGAAGCTTAAAAGGAACAATGTATGGATCTCACATCATAAAACGAAGTATACAGTGAGCAAAACCGCAGTTTATAACTAGTATTAAGACATATAAGCAATATGCACGCATACTTAAAAAAAGTATTAGCTTTGTTCAACTACCAAAGTAGTTTAAAATATTTTAGTATTGTAGCAATCAGACAGTACTACATAATGATTTATTCATCATAAAAATATATATAAAAATGAATCGCAAAATGTGTTGGTAAGCGCATAACTCGAGAACGGCTGAACCGATATCGATAATTCTTTTTTTATTATATTCCTTGAAGTACGAGGATGGTTCTTATGTAGAGAAAACGTAAACATTTACCACAGGCGAAGCCGGGGTGGACCGCTAGTAAAAAATAAATAAAAAGACATTTAAAACGAATAAATAGGAGACGGTGATTTCGAATTGAATTCTATTTGAAATTTAGTATATTTTTATTTTCATTTAATTTATGTTTAATTTATATTTAATGCATATGAAAACTCTTGGTTTTACAAAATAGCCACCTCTAATGATTTACTCAGTTTGTAATATTACAAAATTATAGAATATTAAAAATAGCAAGGCGAGATTAATTCCCATTATCTTTTTATCATTTTCCTTTTCTCTTTGAACATATACATCGGTTACTAATACGAAAAACGTACAAACTACGTCCCACGAGTTCATTTATCATCAGTGTTTGTTGAAATACTCGGTGAGAGCGTGTGTAAAATTCATTCATGGGATCTAGAGTGCAATGAATAAATCATGCTTGGGAAAACTTTTAAAGCTGTGTGATTTTTGATAGCTGAAACGGGTGCATAATCTTAAACAGTTTTATGAACTCTTTGTTGGTTCTGGTTGTTTGTACTTGTGATTGTCTGGTGAGTTTGTGGCTTAAATGAATGATCAGATTTTGATGCGGAATTATGAATTTTAATTTTTGAACATGACTATATTTTATGAACATGATTCAAAAATTTTATTTGTTTTTAGAACTAACGATGCGTGTTATATATTCCATATAAAAAAAGACGGGTTGCACTCCGGGAGTGCCGGCAGAAGTGAAAACTTGATTCTTGATTATTGTGTGTGTGATTTTGAATGTAGAGACATGCAAAACCCTTTACGAAAAAACGCGGCGTTAACATAACATAGTGCGTATAGTACTTTATTAACTATGTTTCAAGTTTACCATCAATACGATCTCGTCATAACTTGCTAACGGGTATTGGCCCATAGGTTCCTGCTTCGTAATATGTTCGGGGAATTTGTTAATACACAATTTGGCATGTTTGGTTGTAACTTGTAAGTTTATTAGTCAAATATTGATCATTTGAATATGACTATATTGTTGTGCTAAGATTGATACATATTATATACGTTAGTCCCTTTAGGAATGTTCAAAGGTTCCAATATCTCCATGTGGTCAATTTATTTTTGAAGTTCTTTATTTCAATTTCAAGGACGCATCATGGCAATACCGTCACGTCATGAAGTAAGGTGACGATTTTGGAATCTTTGAATCTTGCCAAAGAAGTTTCACTTATGACACGTGTACACACACGCTCTTTTTTATTTTCTAAGTGGAGAGAAAAATATTTCGATTATTTTGTAGCAAGGAAAAGTAAAAGGAAAATCCTACAATGCTGATCATTTTGAACGATAGTGTTTGATAAATTCGTTTTGTAGGTACCTACTACATAATGTCATGTTTGAATATTTTTCACAATTTGTTTCTAGAAGCAAATTTGTATGTATAACAATGTATTATAATCACAACGACAACATAAGTTTAAAATATTTGTTTCGAAACACACTAGAACTAGGTTATTTATTGATTCCTTCATGATAAGCTCAAAATATATTTATTGATGAAAAAATAGATTTTTCAAGATATCTCAAGAACTAAAACACATGTTCCATACAATTTATTACTTAACCATACTTCTCGAATCGATATAATTTCCTGAATTTGGCTGCAATCCAAACAAATCAGCTGTAGCATATTGGCACAACGGTTCCTATTATCTTATATCTGAAGTTTGATTAAAATGTATGTCAATTTATTAATATTTTCTATTTTATGTGCTCGTTGTTAGTTTGTGTATTTTATTGCATATTATGTTGGTTTAAATGTTACTTACTCATGGGTTGGACTACTGCCTTTTGGTAGAGTAGTAAATACGCGAGGAGAAACGAGGTATCGTGGATTCGATTCCGGGTGGGGACCTAAAAAATGTCTGGCAGGATACAGAAGGATGATCACCTCACATCTGTAAAAATCTATCAGTGACGAAGGTGTTAATTTTGTAAATTTTTTGACAAGAAACTTAAATTTTTTATTTGATTGTTTTTTACTCTTCAACAGATAAACGGCTGAGTAGAAGAGGATGAATTTTATTACAGAGATAGCATTCTGGCTTAGCTAAGCTATTTTATTGATACACGAAGCAAGCTGAAGTTAATCCAAATATATTAACCAATAAAGAATTCCTTATCGAAAATATTATACTGAATAGCAATAATGTTTTTGCATTACCATTCACCCAGAGGGCTATTGATGATAAATGCCGACAAAAATCGCCCCTTGTCCTTATCTAATAAGTTATGAAGGGCCATAAAATATTCTTTCGGAATAAATCGTCTCTTGGGCCATTTGATCATTAGGTCTGGTCAATAACCTTTTTTCAATTTATCTATCAAAGATTATTTGGTATATTGATTGGCAGTAAAGTAATGTGATCTATATTTTATTGACTACAAAATATAATATTGTAGTTTAGATTTTTATAGAAACACACGCTTCGTAACTGAAGATGATGTAACGAAACCGATCTTAGTTTTTATAGTAAAAACCGTAATGAAAGTAAATAAAAGCGGAATAAGCGAATTGTGTATTTATTTTTAAAAATCTAAACTGTAAAATGAAGTTCCATCAAGAGGTAAGCAGGTAACGATACAAAGTAAACACTTCAAACTAAATAAAGCGATACGATTGGTTCTTTACAAACACATTCCTCGGTACACATCCTCGCACATTATAGGCGGAAAAGCACCCTTAAGTTAGTTCATTCATACAATCAGTAAAGATAATTTATTGTCTTCATTTAGACCACAATTCACAGTACCTACGTGCCTACATAATATTATGGCATAGAACATAGAAAACCTCGAATAAACAAACAAAAATTACACCTTCCATAGATTGCATCGAAATGCTGTCAGCTGTCACATGTTCGTATATGTATCTAAGGATTAAAGAGAGCCAGTCAATCGAAGCAGTTTCGTGGCCGACAAAGGAAGCATAAATTTTCGCATCCGCCTCGGAAACGTTCCCCTGATATGGGCCTTCGATATTTATTACTGGGAAAACCTTTTTGTTTTGGATGTACTACTTTTTTGGGTTTCAGATCGATTTATGTTTTATGAATGTGTATGTGTGTGATTTGACCGCCTCCTCGGTACAGTGGTTGAGGCGTGAGCGTAACACCGAGGGGTCCTGGGTTCGACACTCGGTCCCGGTGGAGACGAAGAAAAAAAAATGTCACGGTCTGGTAGGACACAGAAGGCTGATCACGTACTTGTCCCTAAAGAAAATCGATCAGTGAAACAGATGTATAATGCATCTGCCCCTTACCCCACTAGGCGACATGGGATCACTACTATGTGTGTGAATCGTGATATCAGAAGACAATATTTTCATATTATTGTGAAACTTTTATTACATCGTCTCAAACTTTTTGGTCTGTGTAGCGCATGTTGCGTGACGGTCGGCTGCCGAGTAGGTATAAAGCAGTGTCCGGAACCGTACGATAATTATCGTACAAATACGATAATTTTGTGCCTAAGTTTCACTTTTACCGTGGTTTCATAAAACCACACAACATTTTTTGTTATTTTTCATTCGAATTATGTTGTTTATTACCATAGACCTTAACATTTCTTTCGATAGTGAGAGGAAAAATTACTTCCGTAGTTTATTCACATTACAACGACACATAAAGAAAACTTAAATAGTAGTATATCTTTTCAGCATAGCGAGACATTAAATGGACTAAACCTTCACCAAGATTTGGGCTTCAAATGCAAAAACACTTTTTTAAATCCGCCTCGCAGTTCATAGATAAGGCAGTTCAAGAAGAATAACGAATTAACATTTTAATTCTAGAAATTTATGGACTTTAAAACGGATTTATTAGAATAAAGTTAGGTACTATTTATGATCCGGTTCACAAAAACGACTCAACCGAGTTTCATGAATAGAAACATAATATTATAGTAAAATACTTTTGAGACGAATACACGTAACAGAATAGAAAAAAGTTTGTAAAGCTTGTTAAGTTGTTAAGTTAGTACGTGTTACCTATGAAATAAAATTAAAAATAAATAATTTTATAAAGTTAGGCCAAGTTAACCAAGAGTTAACCCGAGATAAAAAAAAAGACGGGTTGCACTCCGGGAGTGCCGGCAGAAGTGAAAACTTGATTATTAACGTTGAGCATGTTTGATATTTTGGAATGGTATCCGTCTTAGGCTTTTTCGATCAGGTCACGTGTCCTGACGCGAGTTTAAGATTTTATACCCATTACAGAAAAAGTGCTCAACGCCGCTAAAGAAGTTTTCACTTCAAAAATAGCCTGTATTTAAGTTTATTGGTTGGATTTAAAAATACTGAAGAATAGCAAGCAGCTGACAATATTTTAATTCATAAATTAGTATTTAGAATTCTAATTGGCTTAATTGATTAAAAATTAATTGAGAGGATTGAACAAAATGAATTATCTGAAAAGGAATGAGATCAAAACATAACATTTTTTAAAGCAGTCAAGTAAAAAGATCAAACTAGCAATCGGGTCATAATATTCTAAACGCTTAACGTATTTATTTATATTTTCTGATGTTACATTTTAATAGTGTTTCGGGTCATATTGTGGAAATTTTTGGCCTTTTTTATTATCAAGATAAAGGTTTGAGTGGAGCTTATGAACTTGGCATGTGTAGGTTCAACATTATTTTTTATAAAATAGGACAAAATGGCAATGAAATAATATTTTATGCATAAAATAATATTTTTGAATTAGTTTGCTAACTGTATTAAATCAAGGTTTATAATTTATCAATAAAAACTGCAAAAAACCACGTGGCAAACTTTTTTTTATACAATATTATAGTGTATTAACTTATATTAAATATTAAGTTTACAAACAAAGATTTTATAAACAACTATATTTTTAATTACTGACGTGTTCACATCATACTAGATTTGCCAGAGTTTGTGTTATGGCAATAAAATAACGAGACAAGGTATTATAATGTCTGCATAATGACTGTACATATTGACTCTCTGACACTCTATAATGACTATTTTATTTTACATACAACATTGGTTATATACTATGCACTGCGTGCTGTTACAATCTTAATTCTTAACATATAAGCAAAACGTGTGTTAATCTATCTACGTGACAATATTGCTGATACGTACAAATATGTACTCGCTACACTAGACAAAAATAGTATTTTTTAAACTACTGCTATTATTTTATACAGTGCGATTATAATATTTAAAACCTGAATAATTAATGTGCTGCTGTCAATTTTCAGTCCCATTTTTCGCCAAACCCTAGTCACCCTACACCGTTCGCTCCTTTGTGAACACTGTTAAGCCGACAGGAGTAAGGATTTCACGTGTTCCGTTTACTTTTGATATTACGTAACTATTATATTTTATTTGGGTCAGAATATTTTGTCACGTTACATTCTGGCGTGCGAGTCGAAATTTGACAGATTTTTCCTTGTCTGTAATGATCGTGATTTTTTAGACGTGTTTGATTTATTTTGAAGTTATTTTTCCTTCAGTAACTTCCTACTTCTTAATTAGGATTGTAAATTAAGAAGGAACTTATTTTATGCCTTAAAATATTAAGTGAGGATACTAATTTAGTATTATATCAATCACATCATACTTACCAGGTTTTACTTAATATTAAATTAAGTTGGTTTTAATTTATTATGAATTCGTACTTAAGTAGATATTTAAAACATTTCCTTTCTTTATAAATACTTATTGGGCTTGATCAATGCTTACTTTACCTACATGAAATTAAAATATTTTCTCTTATCATTTGTAAAATTCTTATACTAGTATTTGTTCACATACGTATATTATTTTTACTACCTATTGGTGTACCTTTTAATTGGCGTAGCTTAGTATTTATTCATCTCAAAAATTGTATCACTAGCTGTAAGGTACCTTATCATAAATAAATAAATAAATAAATAAATATATTATCTGTGGTGAGGATAAACGTAAGACCAATCAACCAAAAAATACTCAGTAGTTAAAAAAAATATGCACCAATACAAATACCCACACATAGTTAGATAATGCATAATTCGATGTTTTGATATAAAATAGTACTTACAAATATAAAAACAATAAATATAATATAACGAAATACGGACAGAACCACGGGATAAACATAATATAACTTATCCCAAATTCAAGACCACTTAAAACAGTTTTGAGATCAAGCTCTTATAAGAATAACAAATCTTTTGTAAAGAAAATATGAAATAATAAATTTTAGTTCCAATGCTAGAATTGTAGGCTAAGAGTTGGTGTAATTTTGAAATACATACATGGATTATTATTATAAGAGATACTTATTGCTGATTTATTACATTTATCAGAATATAGACTAAGTTCTAGTGAATATAATGTGTGTGTTTAAATTATGTACAATTTGGTGATTAATAACAAAACTTTTTATATGGTACCCTATTTCACGGCTTATAAGAAAATTCATTAAATCCAGTTTACTAATAATTTAGAAAAAAATGTTCTGACGGGCAGGATTTGACTTTAACTTATTCAAATGAGTATTTATTTAAAATTTAAAAGGAGAAAATGTTTTAAACGTGGCAACGTTTTATTTAGATTTTCAACTAATATTTTTTTTTACCATACCTAGTTAAATTTAAGCATCAATTTTATTACTTGGCTCTTAGCTTAATTTTTCACCGTACAGTTTCTCTAAACAAGGTATGATTTATCATTGGAATATAGCATCTTTTATATTAGAACAAACATCGAGCAAAGTATATTTCGTTAGATAATACATTATTTTAATAAATTTCATGTTGTCATCTTCCTTACAGAAATATTTAATATTTTCAAACATGTGGAAAAATAGGTTTATTTACACACAAATAACGTCTTTGGATCGTAGTTTGACATTCTGATTTTAACCATAACTATGTATTTTCACCTTTCGTCTATTGCACATATTGCAGTGAATATATTTCGGAAAATCGAGAAGAGGATGATCAAAATATGCTCGGTTATTCTCAATTTTAATGAATGCCACTAGTAAAATTCTCAAGTAATGCTGTATGTACCTATAATCACAGACTAATAATAATATACTGTATAGCAGTATTAGTAGCCAATTTAGATTAAGACTTTATGTACGATACTTATAAAATGTTACAAATTGAGCTACTGTTGGTGCATCTTTAAATAAATAAATAATTTGGAAAATCCAAAAGTGCACGCCTCATAATTTTTGTTTAATAATTATTTATTAATTATTATTTTTGTTTATTTAATAACAATTAAACCACA
>CAJQZN010031572.1:0-28635 GCA_907164685.1 Colias eurytheme | reverse complement strand
AATGTCGACGGTGTAATTATTCCTTTGAGCTCATGATGCTTTCATACAGCAGTTAAATTTCCTTTAAAATTAGTTCCTCATCTTGTGCAAGGGATATAAATATAGTTGCCAGCTTGTATCTGTGATAAACTCATTTTATACGACTTCCGCAAAGAAAATTGATTGAAGCGTGCATCTTTTCATTTTATAAAGGTCTTCGGGTCTCAGTGTAATTATGTGTAGAATACTTAATATAAGTTGTACCTTACAAGAACGGTTTTTACAGAAGTATGTGTAAAACTATGGGTATGTTTAGCTGGTGTCTCGAAGATTAAACCGCACTGGGAATAATGCCCTTATAAGGTGTAGGCTGGAATTTTAAATTCACATATACCTAGGTGCTAGATTCTCGTCTCATTGCGTGTCGTCGTCCGATTTGAGATCAATCGATTTTTATGAAAGTCGCTTACAAGTACATGACTCTATTTTCCCAACTATCTTCATAAACTAAAATCTACATTAAAACTGCTCAGTTGCTATGTTAATAAAGACAACTCAACGCGAAACTAGTGCTAAATACTAGATAAGGGTTAGTTATCATTGAAACAATGAGTTATAAACCGGCTACATTCAAGGTCTATAAAAAGATAATAAACACTCAGACATTGAGCAGATATCCTCATACACTATAACCGTACTTATATTCCGTATATTCACTGTAGTGGCAAAAAAGGCGAAGTTAATTTAATTTTGAGCGAGAAACCGTGTACCCGGCGAGGACATCTTAAAACTGTTTATCTTGTCCTCGGCCTCCAGTTTATATTTCATTTTATGTTAGGGCTGCTGCTGGGATAGTTTTTGTATTGAAATATTATTCGGGTACTATTCTTAGGAAAAATATGTAACTGACAAGATAATATTATATTATATCGTCTTGTACGGACTTTTAGAGCGGGCAAATTTTACGTTATACTGCAAGTTTATTTTTTTTATTACTGGACTGATTTGCAAAATACTTCTGGTAAAACAATACAACATTTTTAGTATATTATTATATGTTTATACGATTTTTATAGTTATAAAAAGCATAACGCCTTCAAATATGGTCTCTCACTGCCCTACATAAATTCACATCTTCCTCCTGCACCATATTGTGAAAAGTTAGACCCCCTCCCCAGTTTGGGGACATATTCTTACTAGTTTATGTAAGTCAATCCAATGAAATTGGTGCCGCCATCGTCGTTAAAAAATGGTACTCTTTTTTGTTATTGGCATTAATGAATATTGTCATATTTTAGTGTTTCCTACTACTGTACTAAATTACAATTTTAGTAATACTAGGACTAAGATGCGATCACCCTGGTCGTTGGTTAAAGTTAAAAGTATTAGTTTTATTTATAGCTGTAACAAAGATACTCCTAGATAAAGCCAATGAGTGGTTTGTGTAAGACCTATAATAAATGAAAACTAACAGAGAAGGTACTACAAAAACCTCTAGTAATTTTGATAGAATAATTTTTGATAACTAATTTTTAGACTATGTCAAAGTTTCTATTAAGAAAACGCTTCTAACTTCACTTAAAACACGATAATGAAATTATTGTATTGTCACTGATCCTTGATAACAGTACCAAGTTTGATTTCGACTAAGGAGTCGGTTATATTCATACATAGGTACAGGTGAAGCTAATATAAAATTTGTTTTGTTTTGTATGTATTTATTTTTTTACCACGAATAAATGAATTCTATTATATTCTATTCTATTCTAATAAAAGCGTGTTAAAAAGTAGAAGCAGTCTTTGTTTATAACCCAAAAAGCAAAGACTTTCTTTTCTCTGAACATATTATTCATACTTTGTAATATATTTAATACAGTTTAATATCGCTTTGTCAAGTGCAGTAGACACTGCTAACTCAGTTTATCGTCTCAAATTACATTTCAGACGGTCCACAATACTGGATGTTTTTCCTTAGCTTAAATAAGATAAACTATTTAGTTATTATTTACTGTCTTGGAAGGCTTTCAATTTAATTTCTTCAATAGAAGCAGTTGCTACTATAGTTTGTAGTTAGTTTGAGTTCTGGATATTATGTTCTGTTTAGCGTATTTGGGAGGAAAAATGAGAAAGGTATGAAAATATGTGTCCATCTATATTTGACTGACCGGTTGGCTTGGTTGGTAGTTGCCCTGCCTTCCAAGCCAGAGGTCGTGAGTTCGATTCCCAACCGGGACAAATATTTGTGTGATGAACATAGATGTTTGCTCTGTGTCTGGGTGTTAATTATCTATATGTATAAGTATTTATTTAAAAATTATATACGTATCTTTATCAGCCATCTGGTCTCCATAACACAAGCGAAAGCTTAGTATCATAGTATGGGATCAGATTGTGCCGTGTGTGAAAATTGTCCTGAAATTATTTATTTATTTTATTTATTTATGTAGAATAATATAATAATACTAGCGGCCCGCCCCGGCTTCGCCCGTGGTACATATGAAAAATAGATGTTGGCCGATTCTCAGACTTACCCGATATGCACAGAAAATTTCATGAGAATCGGTCCACCCGTTTCGGAGGAGTATGCAGACTAACATTGCGACACGAGAATTTTATATATAAGATATTGTGTTCATATATTATGTAATTGGCTTGATGGATTGTTTGAAAGATAATACACCTAAATTGGGAAAGCGATACACAATGAACAGAAATAGCCATATATTTCAGAGTAAAGTGACGTACTTAGTTACGGTTTATTTTATTTTGGGACAAAATTATAGGTAATTGTTTATTTGTTAAATGTGATAAAATAATTTGAGTATCAACATGTATACATACATACATGATGAATAATACTTTCTTTAGACTTTAGACCTTTATTTAGTAATCTATACTTCTATACTAATATTATAAAGAGGAAAGGTTTGTATGTATGTATGTATGGTTTTCACGCATAAACTACTGGACCGATTTTGATGAAATTTGGCACATATAATCTTTAGAAAGAACATAGGCTACCTTTTATTGCGAAATGTGTACCACGGGCAAAGCCGGGGCGGACCGCTAGTTAAAAATAAAATAAGAGTTGCTTTGACTGTCTGCACTGATTGCATAAATTAAATCGAGATGAAGATTGAGTACAAAGAAAGGACGTCAATTTGCATACAAAGTTAAAAGTAACACACAAAGCTTCTTGATTATTTCATTCATCTTGTTTCCAGTATACAGTTGAGTATAAGATTTCTTAGAGTAATTATCAAAACTATTAATTAATATTATATCTTTAATTTTTTAAATCATGTTAAGAAAAAGTGGGAATATATGCGTGATAATGATTAATTTTTATTTAATTGTTTCCACTATTCTCTAAAATAAAGTGATGATATTATATATCATATCTATACTTACATATAATAAAATATTAAAAAGAGTGTGTGTGCCGAGCACACGTGTCAGAAGTGTAACTTCTTTGGCAAGGTTTTGAATACCAAAATCGTTGCCTTGACGCCATAACGTGACGGCATTACTATGACGCGACCTTGAAATTTTACTCTCAACGCACCTAAAGAAGTTTCACTTTAATAAACAAAACGTTATTTTCTAACCTCCATTAGTGTATACAATTTAAAAAAATCTTTAAATTTCACGAAACGATGAAAGTAATTAAGGATTTTGATAACAAACGGCGGGATAAAGAAAATCGGACTACGCAATTAGGTTTTTTTATTTTTTTTTTACTAGCATAATGGTAGTCTTTTGCATTAAAATACCATTTGGTTTGGATAATATTCTTTTTTATTTTTATATTAGATAATATTGTAACTGTTTATATGTCGTGAAAACCTTTGAAATTCCGTTTTCGTATTGTAAGAACATCTTGAATCTAGTGAATATGCTGTTTTTGAAATATTCGCCATTTTCAAAATAAATAAAAAAATCCTTTTGCCACTCATTCTGGTGTTATGACTCCAAATTAAAATCCACATAAAATTTCTGATAAAATGAGTCAAGAGCGTTCTTCATTCTTCGTTCATTCTTGACTATAAAAATGCTTAAATTTATGTAATGAAATTAACTTAAAAATAATGTTATGTTCAATTTAAGAAATGTGGGAAGAGAACTACTAATCATTTAATTAAATTGAACTTTATAAAAGTTAATTAATAAAAGTGGCCACCATAAGCTCTTATACATACGTTTTCAGTATTTCAGTATTTTACTACTGAAAAATACGACTTTCGTCTATAAAGTGAAAATATGTAGAAAATTGGCACTGTCATAATTTCATCAAATAAGTTATTATAATTTTGCCTTCTTATTGACATGTTCACATGAGTAGAATATGAAATTCAATATTATTTCGTTCAATCACGTCTTTGAATATTAAAAGCTACATATAATATATGGTATAGTAAAGATATAAGTAAATATTATGTTTGATAGGTTTTACAATATTTCGTGATACTATTTAGGTGTTACAATATTTCGTGATACTATTTTAAATGCATTCATAAAGTACAATTAATGAAGAAAAAATAGGCAAGCCTTAGGCAAGCATACAACGTCATAGGGATGCATACAACTTCCAATTATATTAGATCAAAAATGAAGCAGTTAGGTAACTAATTAATTAACCGACTTCAAAAAAAAGGAGGAGGCTATCAATTCAGCCGGTATGTTTTTTTTTTATTTTTATGATCAGTACTTAATATGACGTATAAGACAAACCAAAATGACTATAATTATAGCATGTACCTACTTATTAACGTTAGTTAATGATTCAGCAATGAATAAAATCATATTTTATGTATAAACTTTATATATTTAAACATATTTACTTCCCGAACTACATTCAGAAGCTGAAAACAAAAAGTTTTTGTTTGTTTAGTTTTCATATTATATTTATAACGAATATTACCTAACGATAGTTCCTATAAGCCCTTCCATGAAAATGTACCCAACTTTGCTCGAATCAAAATTGCTGTGGTAACTTCAAAAGTTGTTACTTCTTAAAATTTCTGCATAATTGGCTAACAAGAGCTTGTACTTTTAAAAAGGTTGAAGTTTTAAAAGTTACTTACCTACATTTTTATGCTGAGGTAGTTTTATAAGAAAATGTCTTGAGTGTGACATCGCTTACAATTTATTTTATAATATTTAGTATTTTTAAAGCATTTTTGTTGAAGATAAAATGCTTAAATCTTTCAACAAATTGGTTTGGTTGTCAATCACGAACGGCTCAATAGATATTATTAATTTGCGGTCTAATATAGAGCACTTGAATGGTTTAAAAAGCTAAATAATATCTTTGTGGTCTGTTATATTTATCTCCACTTGCAATAAATTGATTGTTAAACCTTGTCCGTTTAACAACAAAAAACCCTACAATTAAATAAAATGTTGAATTACAAAAAACCCTACCCAGGTGCAGCAACTAGTATATTTTTAAAGGTAGAAAATGGAAATATACAAACATACAATCATTTCTCATCATATTATGTAACTAAATAAAAATGATATCATTGAATAAATATTATACCAAAAGCTTCGATACGATACGAAAATATTAGTACTTCAACCACAATAGCAAAAATAGAGAATAATAATACAACATTCCCTTTACTGATTTTATAAATATCTTATTTGATGCGGTGGTTTAAATATAAATTTTTTAACATGATTTCATTATACTGTAACTAGGTAGGTATCTATGTAATTATATTATCAAATAGCTTTAGTTGATGTTTGTTAGTGTCATCTCTACATATTATTTTTGTGTGCACTACAAACAGACACACAGACAATACAGATAAATATATTTTTTTTATTTATTCCTACAATTATTTGAAGTTCTTCTTTTACAGTTTTCCAAATAAATTGCATCTCTTCATCATAACGCTGCCGTGCACAAGGTACCAGGCAAGCAGAATCTCGAGAGTATGAAACCCATAAATTAAAAATGTGAAGATATTTTCCTTTTCAATTTGAAAACAACGTCACAGCGCGTAACGGTGCGACAAATCGTGGACTGTCTCAAGGGAGCAATAACGCAGTAAATGCTGAGCATTTTAAAATTAAATGTAAGGAAGATTCCGTTGATTTATTGAGATGTTTTTTGCAATTTTGTCTCGTATTCTTTGGGAGTGTATCAAAGGGGAAATTGTAGCTTTGTAGATTTGTCTTTTTAAACAATATAAGTGTGACATATTGTTGTTTTGTTGGAGAACTTTTTAAAGGTTTAAGTTCTTTGTTTATTGCAATGTAACTTGCTGATCTACCTCTATGGTGTTGTGATCACAAACATGAAGTTTCAGAAAATCTATTTTATTTAAATGTATTTTACCGATAATACTTAGTAGATGTTTTATCTGTAACACTACCCGTGTTACTAATGTTTATGGGCGGAGGTGACCACTTAATATCAAGTGATCCACATGCCCCATTGCTTCCTCTGACATTCCTCTTTCTCATTCTAAATAATCTATACTAATATTATAAAGTTGAAGAGTTTGTTTGTTTGAACGCGCTAATCTCAAGAACTACTAGTCCGATTTGAAAAATTATTTCGGTGTTACGAGTAGATAGCCCATTCATCGAGGTAGGCTATAGGCTATATATCATCACGCTAAGATCAACAAGAGCGGCGCCACGCGGGTGAATCCGCGGAGCGCAGATAAATCTATATATATAATAAAACTAAGTCGATAAAATGTGCGTGCCGATAAAACTTAAAAAGGAGTCCCGACACGATAAAGGGACTTATGTGGTGTGATAGCCCTTTATCCCCCCTCGAACAAGAAAGTTCCCGTTTTAATCTAAAGGGCATGTTTTTAAAGATATAAGGGACTTTCCGACCCTTCAACTTGGAAATTAAGTGCAGTGGCGCCATCTGTTATCGAATATTTGAACTTCGGAGACTATATTACACTCCAATAGACATAGTGTGTAGTCTCCATAGTTGTGAGCCATTGCAGCATGTGTAGTAGTGGCGCGAAATTTAAAATTCCAATTTCAATAAAATCTTAAATTTAAATTTTGTGTATTTATACGTCATTATTTAACGTATATTTTGGAGTTAAAGCGACATAATTTTAGTTATCCAAATTAATTCTCAAAATATTAAAAAATTTAGGTTTTTAAATTTCGCGCCTTTACTACATACGCTACCGCTACAGAAGCTAGAAAGTTCCCGTTTTAATCTAAGGGCGTGTTTCTAAAGATATAAGGAACTTTCCAACCCTACATAGTGGCGCCATCTGTTATCGAATATTTGAACTTCATTCAGGACAACGATTGTTTGGGTTGCATTTCCAAAAGCGTTGCGAGCAAATTTCAATAAAGTCTTAAATTTAATTTGATGCTATAATAAAGTTATTAAATTTTGTGTATTTGTACGTCATTAGCTAACTTATATTTTGGAGTTAAAGCGACATAATTTTAGTTATCCAAATTAGTTCTCAAAACCTTAAAAAATTTAGGTTTTAAAATTTCGTGCTTTTAGTACAAATGCTACCGCTATAGAACCTTTTATTATGGCGGACGATAGTGACCAGAATACTCTAGAAGGTGTGAGAGAGAAAATATTTTCAAATTTTCTCGAATATTCTAGAGCCTAGCTCTCTGAATATATAAGAGCCCGGTGTCACTCACCAGAGTTAGTTTAATTTGAACAGCGAAACGAGCGATTTCAAAACGAAAATAAGAGAAGTTATCTGTGAGCCTTTATTTAGAAGTATCACGTGTGAGTATTTTTAATAGTGTGTTTAATTAACTCTCGATTTTGAAACGAAATAGAAATAAGTTATTTGTGGGTTTTTTTCGTGAAATTTCCCTATAATATTAACAACATGTAACCCATCAAACCCAAAACAGCTATGGGACTCTTTCAAAAGGAGTATGAGTGATGATATATTGTACCAAGTCCGACAAGCTAATCCTGAACTGACTATAGAATTCAATGACGAGATCTTCAATGAAACACTCATTCGCTTAGAAGATAAATGTTTAGCAATAAATAATCAAGCCTAAGTAGAACTTGGAATGCCAGCACCACAAAGAAATGCTTTTAGTGTGCTAAACTACGAAATTATGAAGGAAAAAAGTTACAACATCAATCAACTACTTGAATACAATGCTCACAACTCTCAATGACAATAAAAAAAAAGTTTACGACGTTATAATGAGCCGGATAAATAACGATATTGGTGGAATTATTTACTTGGACGCACCAGGAGGCACCGGTAAAACGTTTCTCATAAATCTAATACTGGCGGAAATACGTGCTAACTCATCGCACTGGCACTAGCATCATCTGGCATTGCAGCCACACTTATGGAAGGAGGACGATCTGCCCATTCTGCCTTACAACTACCATTGAATATAGCCGAACAACAATTCCCGGTATGTAAAATTTCAGGAAAATCTGGACGTGGTAAATTCTAAACCAAGCTAAAATTTTCATCTGGGATGAATGCACCATGGCCCATAAAAAATTTATAGAAGCCATGGACAGAACATTACAAGAATTGCGAAAAAACTCTGAAATAATGGGAGGAGCTCTACTCATACTCTCAGGAGATTTTCGACAAACACTTCCAGTTATTCCCAAGACAACATCAGAAGACGATATCAATGCATGCTTGAAAAAATCACATCTCTGGCTACAAGTCCAAATACTGCAATTAACAAAAAACATGAGAGTTGAATTATCAAGAGATGAAACAACAGCACAATTTGCTAAAATACTTTTACAAATCGGCGAAGGTACATATCCTACTGACCAAACGACCGGCCTCATTGAACTTAACAGTGATTTCTGTAATATAGCCACTACTGAGGACGAACTAATCGACAAAATTTATCCAAATATTATTCAGAACTATACTAATGCAGAGTGGTTATTTCAAAGAGCAATTTTGGCCACTAAAAATAATATTGTTGACGATATCAATTTTAATATTCTGAAGAAAATACCTGATGAAGAGAAAATATATAAATCGATCGACACGATGGTATCTATTGAAGAAAGTGTCAACTTCCTCACTGAATTTCTAAACTCTTTACAAGTACCAGGAATGCCATTACACTGCCTTCGTCTGAAAATTGGAACTCCAATCATACTACTCAGAAATCTCAACTCCCCAAAATTATGTAATGGAACTAGAATGATCGTAAAACAGCTATCGAATAATATCATTGAAGCTGAACTTATTTCTGGAAAGACCAAAGGACAGACAGTATTTATACCTAGAATACCACTGATCTCTTCGGAATTGCCATTTCAATTTAAAAGACTGTAGTTTCCAATAAAATTAACCTTTAGTTTTACAATTAACAAAGCGCAAGGACAATCTTTAAAATATTGTGGCATTAACCTCAAAGAATCCTGCTTCTCTCACGGTCAGCTATATGTAGCTTGCTTCAAGAGTAGGAAATCCGAAAAATTTATGTATATATACTCCGGACAATAAAATGAAAAATGTTGTTTATAAACAAGTATTGTAAATAATGAGAAAACGTTTTCAATAATTTTTTTTTTTACTTTTTACGTCATAGTTTATTTTTTTATTTCGACTCTACCACGTCATCTCATATCAACTCCCGGGCGAAGCCGGGTTTTTTAGCTAGTAATATTAAATAAGTAAATTCTGACTTCTTATCTCTAACTATATCTTTGATCGTCTTTATCAATAGCCAGAGCTAACTGTGTACATTATAAAGTACTAGAGGTCCGCCCCGGCTTCGCCCGTGGTATATATTTCGCAATAAAAGGTAGCCTATGTCCTTTCTCGGGTATCAAAATATCTCCATACCAAATTTCATGCAAATTGGTTCAGTAGCTTAGGCGTGATTGAGTAACAGACAGACAGAGTTACTTTCGCATTTATAATACTAGTATGGATTTTCAAAGTTCACAGACTATACGCATTCGTAATTTAGACATGTCATAACTTTTTCACATAAAACATAAACATACTTACGTAGTTAGCGCATTTTTTGCGAAAGACATTAAAACCGTGGGTCCCTTGGGGGTCATAATGTTACTTTATTTGTGTATTTTATGCCTCACATTTCAGCTTGCTTACGTAAATGGCGTTTTTATCTGAATTTTTATTGCGGCTTGTTACATCTTGGCTGTCATCTTGTGTTAGACAGACATTAAACATTTCTTTAGGGTTCACTTATGTGAATAAGAAAATTTATAAGGTTCTTATCTAGCGCTAAGAAGAAAATCTTAAATATGTACATTTTTTTAAGTCTAAAAGATTCATGAAAATTATAACTATGTACCTGAGGGCTTATAAATTTAGATAAAGGGTGCTGATAAAACATTGAAGCCTCCGAATATTTATAAATGTATTTGAAGAAAACTTCATTGAAATAATATTTATACTTAAATGGATTTTAAGATAACAAAGCTGTATTATTTAGGTACTAATGGACGGTAAAAATGCAATTATTATAAAATAAAATTAAAAACGTTATTTACCTACATTATCATAAACATAATAATATATAATTTCGTATTAGGGCAACTGAAACCTGCCCTAGTTTTAAAAAATGTAATCAATAGTTAAGTGACCTAATCAAAAGTTTGAATTCATATACTTATTATGTCACTCATTATAAATAGTTCGTTAAAATTGTTTAATTATTCAGTTCTTAATTAGTTTGATAATCCATATCAGCAAAAAAGTATATAAACAGAACCTACTCAAAATACCCACACAAAAAATACTACATAACTAAGCCGTAAGCAATTAGTGTATTCGGTATATCACAAGATAGTTTTTCTAGTGTTTTTACATTAAGACGAAATACTAGCAACTTCATTGTAATTGTGAGAGATCTCTCGGGAAAAAGTTCGCAGAGCAAGTAATTTTTTCTTGATTTATACCTACGTTTGTGGAGGAGTGTTTCTTGTATTGCTCACTAATTTATTGTATACAAGTTTAGGTTAGTTTTACTAAGTATTATTATCAGGATCATTAATGGAAAAAAATATTTGTAATAGAGTGGTTTGATTGTAAATAATTAATTTTTTACTCAGTGAAATTCTTTATTTCGTCTAACAGAAAAGTATAGTTTAATATTTTTTTTTAATTTTGATCACTGTTCAACATGCGTCCATAATAATCATAATCCATATAAATCATAATTTATTGGTCTGTCAATCTGTCACGGCTAAACCACAGCACCGATTGAGATAAAATTTGGGATGGAAATAATTTACCCCGGTGACAAATATAGAGTAACTTTTTTTATATCTATTTTTGAAACCGTGAGTTAAGAAATGTCTTTCTATATGGCATAATTAAACTTCACACATTGATTTTCATACAACAACAAATATCTTTACATTGTTAACATTTTGCTTTTACCGTGCATTTACATCAAACGAATGCTCATTCTAACCACTATGTCAAATTATTTTAGTGTAAACAGGCGTAGAGCATTCTTCCGTCGTTCTTAGTGCGTTCGAAAAGATTCTATGCAATGTTCTAGTACAGAACAACACTGAATACGAGTTTTCGTTTACACCAAAAGATCACGAAAGAATGCTTTTGCTCTAGCTCTTGCGCTATGTTCGTTTGATGGAAATGCACCGTTGGACAAATATAATATTTCAACATTTCCGCACAGAAAAACGATTCCAATATTTGAAAAAGCCTACCGTCAAAATATTTGCAATCGAAACACAGAGGATCGTATCAAATGCTTTTGTATATTTGATACGAGTACTAAAACCGCTTACAATTAAACACTTACTAGTTGTAGGTAATTATGAAAAACTAGCTATTTTCCCGGCTTTACCCGATTTGACTCTGTGTATATATAATATATTATATCCATGTATTATTAAGAGTATATTTTTTTTATTAGTCTTATTACATCATTATTGCGTATACTTTTTACCCACCTCCTTTTTCTACTTTGTTATCAAATCTTCAGTTGGTTGCCTGGAAGAAATCACTTATAAGTGATAAGGCCGCCATCTGTGCTGTGTCTTCTTTTAGCATAAGTTTTCTTTTGTATTTTTTTGTTTGCAGTACAATAAAGTATTTAAATAAATAATAAAAAATAAATGTAAATTATAAGGTTTCGCTAGATATGCAGCTTTCTTATGGTAAAATAATTAAAAAAATTGGAGTAGCTTTTGAGTTGAAACAAAACAAATCTTAATAATAAAAATTAATTGCAAAATTTGTAGGTAATCGCATAACTCGAGAACGGCTAAACCGATTTCGTTATTTTTTTTATAATATTCCCTTAAGTACTAGGATGGTTCTTATGGAGAGAAAACGTAAACATAATATAACACGGGCGAAGCCGGGGCAGACCGCTAATAATCAATGAAACTTTCTTTCTGATATATATCAGTTTAGATTATTTCTCTTATGTGAAAATGGGATGAGGTATAAACGTTTAATCTACTAGATTTCCGCCCGTGGCTTCACCCGCATTTTCAAAGAAAAACTCGCATAGTTCCCGTTCCCCTGGGATTTTCAGGATAAAACCTATCCTATTTGTTAATCCAAGTTACACTCTATATGTGTGCTAAATTTCATTGTAATCGGCCCAGTAGTTTTTGATTGAAAGAGTAACAAACACACACACACATACTCACAAACTTTCGCATTTATAATATTAGTAGGATTAGGACGATGCCTTAAGTGATAGTTTGTCAAGATCATTGTATATTTAATGAAAATAGAAATACACAGTTACTATTAAATTTCAGTAGCATTTTCTATCTCTCAATGCGTGTTTGAATATATTCTCATTTAAAATAGTGATGCTAAAATAGAACTAACATCTCGATTTCACTACACGTGGCATAAATTAAAGGTATTGATTGGAGAAAATGTAACCTTGATAATGAGGGTTAATACGTGCTTATGTTTTATATTTAGTTTTATAATATTAAATACTATTATTAAGTTCAAAATTGAAATAAATTTTAATGTATATTGTCAAAGAGATAGTATATATTGTTACTATTAAATTAGAATGCTGAGGCTTGGTTAAGCGAAAGACGCTACTTTTTCAAAATCGATTATTGTGTTTTAAATTTTTCAAATATTAATAACGTGTTTTTATACCTATTTCGTTTATTTTTACAGGGTGTTTGAAATAGAAATTTACCAGCGATATTGCTAACTTTACATCTTTACGTAATAATTGACCTACTAGCTTCCGCCCGCGACTCCGTCCGCGCGGATGTCCGTCTTCGCGTGGATGGTTTATTTCTCCATTTTGAGTAACTCTGACACTTCTTATAAAAAAAGAATCCACTGTGGGTAACGCAATGTGTGTTCGCGGTTCTACAGAACAACGTCTATGGATAAAACTGAAAAATTAAGATTAATTTTTTTCCACGTATTTTTCCAGGATAATAAGTATTCTATTTTATGCCCAGGATAATAAGGTATAATTATACCAAGTTTCATCGAAATCGAACCGTTAGTTTTCACGTGATGTCAGCATGTACTGATAGACAGACAGACAGAAATTTTTTTAATCACATATTTGGGTTTGGTATCGATCCAGTAACACCCCCTTTTGCTATTTATTTTTTAAATATTTTTAATGTACAGAATTGACCCTTCTACAGATTTATTATATGTATATGAATAGATAAGATATTTTTTCAAAAATTTAAAGCATTTATAACGCATTATCTTATATATAAAAATGAATCGCAAAATGTGTTGGTAAGCGCATAACTCGAGAACGGCTGAACCGATTTCGTTAATTCTTTTTTTATTATATTCCTTGAAGTACGAGGATGGTTCTTATGTAGAGAAAACGTAAACATGTACCACGGGCGAAGCCGGGGCGGACCGCTAGTTTATTATGTTATTACTTCAAAGAAAGTGTTAGTAACTTCCCCACTTTTCTATCCACAGAAACGTCATTATTTTTAAAAATATGATTCATTTGCAAAATACTGTTTTTAAATATATTTTTAATCTAAGTTCAGATCCACAAAGATATTATTATTACATAGAGATTATAAACTCATTTCATTGGGATCAGAAAAGCTCACGACTGGCCTAGTTATCTAAGATGTACTTAAAGTTTAAGACTTGGATTTCAATCCCGCTTCTTAATAAATTTTTCCCAGTCTTGTTATTTTAAATTTATTATTAACTAGCTATGCACCGCAGCTTCACCCCTGGGTAAAAACTTTCATTGTACGGATGATTTTTGAAAACGAAATATATAGACTGTGTTTGATTATGAGTTGTCAACTATTTGACAAATAAATAAATTTTAATTTGGAATATGTTAACAAACAGAAAGAAAGACGTTCATTTTTGTATCAATCTCTGTATATTTTTTGCTCCAACGCGTAGTTAGCTTTAATTTAGCTAAGGCCTATGACTCCTTCAGTGGATATTCTTCATTATTTTGTTATTTATTATCTTCATATTATATCATTTCGGTTTTTCATTATAACGCACTACACTCATAAACTACTGGTAGGTTCTATTTGAAAAGTTCTTTCAGTGTTTGTTAGCCCATTTATCCAGTAAGGCTATATTATTATAGGCAAATCTATATAATATCATTATGCAAAAACTAGTAGGAGCGTAACAATTTGAATAAAACCGCGGGATACGCGCTAGTAATAAATAAAACCCGAATAATTGTAGACACATTACTATGAAATTTATGGCATTATCTATAAATTTCTCGTCACCGTCAGCTCGTGTAGTCAGTATGATTAATTTGGACAGATATTGTTCTGTGGTTGCGTCACTGACGTCACAACTTGTGACGTATATTTGTTTGCGCAAACCTCACGATCATGCTGCTTGACACACTTCCTTGGAAAATAGATTGTTGACAATATAAATTATACTAGTAATTATAAATATATTATATATATATTATATTATATTATATTATATATTATTATATATTATATATTATTATATTATTAATTATACAATTCGCCGATTATATTTTTTTTAAATTTGGGTATAAAAACTATTCCATGTCCTTCTCCTGTTTCTAAGCTACCTCTCCACCAATTTTCAGCCAAATCAGCTCAGCCGTTCTTGAGTTACATATTATAGATACGTAGAATCATGCTACAGGGTAAGGAAGACAAGAAATATGTAAAAAGTAATTGCAATGAAATGTTGTCGACTGTTTGTAAAATTGTTATAAGTTATAAATAGATAGAACTGTGTAGAAAGACAAAGGCAAGGCAAAATATCATAGCTATACTTAATATTATAAAGCTGAAGAGTTTGTTTGTTTGTTTGAACGCGCTAATCTCGGAAACGATTGGATAGCCCATTTATGGAGATAGGCTATATAATATCATCTCGCTGGGATCAACAGAAGCGGAGCTACGCGGGTGAAATCGCGGAGTGCAGCTAGTTAGTTATAAATTGTTTGAACTGTGTAGAAAGGCACAGGCTATCATACCATAATATATAGAGTTTATACTCTATATATTATATATATATAGAGTTTATACTCTATATATTATGGTACCAGAAAGCATTGAACGTATTGGCCGATATTCATCAAACTACACAAAGAATTTTATCCATTATTTTAACATCATAAAATAATTTGGCTGACCTATGAATAAATACCAAAACTTGCATTTTACAATATATAAAAATTCAGAACAGAATTACAGCTGCGATATTTAAAAAAAAACAATAGCATCGATAAGCCTCGAACAAAAACAATTTGTTCATTAAAAATTCCTACATAAATCGAAATAAGGAAATATTTCAAAAGCAGCTGAATCTCTGGATAAGAGGATCAACGCGTGATTTATCGAATGACGGAAATTGGTAATATGGATATTATTGGGCTGTTTGTACATGTTTTTATGGTGTATTATATATTATGTACGATTTATTGTATTCTTATATATTGAGAATATGTTTATAGCAACGTGATTACCTACATGTATTTTAGTATTGAATTGAGAATGTTATAGTAATTCTTTTCATATATATTTCGGATATTTTTATCGGATAATGGGTTAAATAAGCGGAAACGCGTAAAAAACTGATAAAACGCTTTTAATATAGAGTTATTTATTTATTTCCCTTTTTGAATATCTGGACTTTAGTTATTTTCAGTCAAATACTTTACAGTTAAAAACCTGAAGAGTTTGTTTGTTCCTTTGAGCGCGAACTATTGGACTGATTTCGAAATTTCTTTCGCCGTTGGATAGATACGTAATCCTTGAAGGCTAAAATATATTATGTATCACGAGCAAAACCGAGTGGACTAGCTAGTCAGCTATAAAAATAAACGGAAAATCATAAAAAAAATGAAGAAAATTACATTTCGCTTCTTTATTCTCATTATGTATAAACCCGAAATCTTGACAAGAAATCGTAAAATTATGAAGGAATTTCCGTTGTCTTGTAATCGGATTATTTCCACAAAGGGTACTAAGCCTCTAAGTGCGTAAGTAATCCCCGACAGGACGCTATACATTTGTCTTTTAATTCTAATATTATCCAGCATGCGAGGCCGCTGTTACACCGTTACGTTTGCTACATACCTAATAGTTCAATGTTAATGTTTTTAGTTGGATTTGTTAAGCATGATTCACACTACATCGTATTGCGACCGGGTCAACGTTATTGTACACTTTTTAAGCTATTGCATAGCTTCTATCTCAGACTTTGAGCTCGGCGACCGAATGTTAAAATTCAGTAACGAAAAAACCTGACACCCCCCAGTCCAACCGGCACAGCGATGCGATGCTATGCAATAGCTTTACCGCGGCAGTCCTCGAGTGCCACAAGTATTTTTTATGAAGTATCGGTGGATATTATTTCATCTGTTTCCCGGCTCCAGCACGTTGTAGCGTGATTCTGTAATCTTTAATTGTTAGGGATAAGTAAATAATATTGATTATTGGGCTTGGTTTAGATTAAATTAATGGTTAGATCGGAATTATATTTACACATGTATATAAATCACCTTTCTATAATTTATTCTAGGGTAATTTTTTATATTTAATTTTTTTTATCTTCATTCTTGGCATAAAATTGATCATTGGCCTTATTTATCTAGCTAGTCTGTATAGCCTTGCCGCCCTTTTCTTAGTTCTAGTTTGTGTTTGTTACAAATTTTGACATCAAATACCTATTCAGTAGCATATATATCGGCGTAACAAAGTCACATACCCATTTATAATGTATGTGCAGGTTACGCGACGGTGTGATAGTTGTCATTTAGTCAAGTTTAAATCGAGTTGGCGATGCTCTCAGCGATCTCTCAAAAGAGCTCTTGAAGGCAACACCTTTGACGACGAAAGTTCGTCATCTCGACAGCATTACTGCGGTCTGAAATGTGTTTTAATTCCTTTATATTGCTTCTGAAGTTTTATTTAGTTTGAGATAATATGTTGTTGTCTGTTGTTGTAATGTTCATTATGATTTCGTTGCTATGGTTACGGTTGGGAGGTTTCTGCTGTGAATCGTAAGGTTTTTTGGGTTTTGATATGTTTGATCAGATTGTATTTGTGCACCTTTTATTTGATTTGAGATGATTGCACTTGACTTGAAGCAGCTATTAAAATTTTATTATTAGTATCGAAATTTTGTGTCAGTGTTTCGGGTCATTTGTAACAGGATGGCGGTTCTATAGGGGACTTAGTACGCAATGACAAAAAGAAAAATGATGGTCAGAACGCTGATACCGGATACCTTAAGATACTGTAATATAAAATATTACAGTATCTTAAGATAAAATATTATAGCATCTTCACCGTGTGTGATGCGCTTTATGCGCGTTGTAAAAGAAATTCACGTGGGAATAAGATGGTACACCGATATTACTGCTGTACTGTATGCTTCTACACATACATAAATACAATCTTTATTTAAGGATAAACTATTCGAATAATGCATGTGTTTCATTATTTTATGAGTAGATAAAATTAAAATGAATACAATGGCCGTCAGCACACTCTGTAATTTTCCCACTGGCGAAGTTCATTGCGAATGCAATTATAAGATAAAATTTCTTGAATTTAAACTATTATTCAGAAAATTAAATGAATATTCTTTTCATCTGAACTTGTTGAAAGTCGATTTAAAGTTCTGCCAAGAGTCTAATAACGGCTTTGATATTTTTTTCCTGGAAATATAAGTACAGCCGATTGTGGTATTTTTATTTCATTAAAACTTTTTAACAAAATAAACCTTTTTTAGGTTTATTTTGTTATTAAAAGTAATTAAATTTCTGATTTAAATAAATAATTAATCAAAAGTATTATCGTCTAACACACGTCACCTAAAATATATTATTTTCTGTTTTTTTATTTTTTATTTCTCATTTATTGCACGACTCATGATGCGAAGCATCAGAGAGTGCTTTACGATCGAAAAATTTTTTTCGCCTCATTTTTGCAGCTATTCTTATTATTATAGCCTTGTTAGTTCACGGAATCAAGATACTATTGTCGAGATAATTTAATGGAGATTAATCCCATACTTTTTAAAAATTGATTTACTTCAATAGAATTGGAAAAAAAACACCGAAATAGGTCAAAAAATTTTCCGGTCCGTCATATTGTGTGAAACCTGAAAACACTATAACTTGTGAAAAAATCCATCATTTGAGTTAATTTTTTTTTTAAATATTCTAATCGACGATTGTAGGTCACTGAATGCGAATGATTAATTAATTCAGTGTCGTTTAATTGCAATTAATAAAAAACGAAAACTACAATAAGTTTTTTTTATTTATATTTCATAATTAAATAAGCATTATGAGTCGTGCACTTTTGGATTTTCCAAACTTTTTAATAATTTTATCACCAGTTTACCAGTTTAAAATTATCATACACCATTCAAACAAAAAGCACCTTATATACACGTAGGAATAAAATCAAAAATATATTTTTCAATTCCTATTAAGTTTTCATGCAACTGCATTGACTCGCAAAGCTATCAGATCGTAGACGTGCTACGCCGTAGCTACGAGCTACGAAGTACGTTTTCTCAAGAATTTTGTTTCTCTACGGGATCGCAATCTACGTACAAAGTAAGTCATGTCCCAGAATTCACTTCGTGGTTTGAAATACTCCCTTGTATCGGGGAAAATTTCGCTGTGTTATGTAGATTTTTCGTATGCATTTTTATTGACTTTCCTCCCATTCGTAGTACATATTAAGTCGCGTTGAAATTTCAAATGCATCTACTTTCTTGTGGGTAAAATAAAGTCTGTTTCAAGTACATTTTATCTAAATAAGGATAGTATATATACATAATGCTATAATACGTGTGGCTTAAACCCTCATAGGAGGCCGGGTCCCAGCAGCAGGGAAAAATATAGGCTGATGATGATGACTAGTAACTAGTAGTCGCTTCGACAAGATATATGCAAATTCAAACGCATAATATTTATCATTCCATATAAAGCTTCCTATAACTTAATATTATAAAGTTGAAGAGTTTGTTTGTTTGCTTGAACGCGCTAATCTCAAGAGTTCCTGGCCCGAATGAAAAATGATTTCAGTGTTAGATAGTCTATTTATTGACGAAGGCTATATATCCTCACGCTTAGACCAATAGGAGCAATGCGGCCAAATCCGTATAAGAACAACTAGTATTAAATAAAGCCTATGTTTCGCAAGTATACAATATAATAAAAAATAACAATTTCATACACAGGCCATTGACCTCTAGCTAGTCACGAATGATAAATATTAACGAGCATTCGCTTTATAAATTACGCACAATGATTAAACAATTATAATATCATATTATGTTGCTTTACCTATTGTAAACGCATGTGGTTTGTATTAAAAATTCATAATTGAACGTTATTTGTATTGAACAATTACATTGGTAGCATTTCAATGAATCCCACTAATTTGTAATCAATTTGAAAATTCTATGCAATTCAATCATTGTATTAATTATGAGGATTACAGAACGACTAATTATATAATTTTATATTTGCTTTTGTTTATTTAAGGATTTTATTTGTTACTAGCTGTGCTCCGTGGTTTTACCCGCTTTGTTCCACTCCTATTGGATAAATGTACTATCTAACAGTGAAATATTTTTACAATGATTTTGTACAGCCAAAATATCCAATTAAAATGTTTTTTTTATTGTTTCACAGTAATTACTTAAATTGCAATAGTCATTTTACACAGTGTTCTATTAAGAAATATTTGTATTCCACGATCAAGTTGCACTTACCATTTACTTAAGTTAATGGTCTTATAATTGAGTTTCATTCAGAAGTTACACTTTAGCCTGTCCCTCCAGACCTGAGTTTGTTAAATTAGCATTTAATAAAACATTACTTTGCTAAGTGGATGGAAAATTATCTCATTAATTAATTTTCCATTCATATAATTGTAAATAATCATCACGATAGCGGAAAACATGGATAAAAGATTTAATTTATGTAAAGGTAAGTTATTATGGATAATTCGTTCTTTATTTGTCTGGTATTAACTTGCAAAATAATTATTTGAACTAAGAAATTAATATTATCTTCTTGAATATAATTTCCAGTTTTTGTATATTATTCATTATGAAGCATTTAGATACTTATTCTCTTTATGGATAATTCTGCATTTCTTTAATACATTTTTCATTGAAGATTTTAAATAAATTACCTTCAGCTTTACAAATGATGTTAATGTAATTATTATTTTTAAGAATAAAATTATATTTGACTTCAATTTGACTACGACATTAATTTAAATTACATTTCAAAAGAGGTATTTATATTTTATAGTTTTTGAATAGATAAGAAAGAAAACACATTTATTCTATTATAATGTAAAAAATAGACAAAAGTACATAGATTTACAAGAACATACATAAACACAAAAAACAATAAACCTAATAATTTAATTTTGAGTAAACCTTGGAATATTATTCTGGTGGGATTATTATAAGACTGGGATGATAATAATAAACAGGTTTCTTTTCAGAACTAGTCGATCAATGTGTATCAAGTTAGATTTATAAATAACTAGCGGTCCGCCCCGGCTTCGCCCGTGGTACATATTTACGTTTTCTCTACATAAGAACCATCCTCGTACTTCAAGGAATATAATAAAAAAAGAATTATCGAAATCGGTTCAGCCGTTCTCAAGTTATGCGCTTACCAACACATTTTGGGATTCATTTTTATATTAAAGAAGAAGAGAAGATGGAAGAAATCTATCTCATAGGGTTAGCACCCGCATGTCCAATATTACATTATACAAACCACTTCTCCTGACTTCACTTGGGTTACGCACAACGCACAGTCCAAACCACTGAACGGATCGGGCTGAAATTTGGCATGCACGTAGATGTTAGGACGTAGGCATCCACTAAGAAAGGGTTTTGATCAATTCTACCCCCAAGGGGCTAAAATAGGGGATGAAAGTTTGTAACATGAAACATTATTTTCCACACAGATGAAGCTGCGGGCCACAGCTAGTATTGTATATCAACATCCGCCTTATGCAGGAAATTCTATGCCTTTGAAATTATGGTATTATTTACTCGAGATCATTCTATGAAATGCATTTAAAAGCTTTACAAAGCATTTTCATATCTTAGCTATGAAGCCTTTCAAGTATCTTCAACATCAACCATAATGTTTTTGCATTTGTCTTTTTTAATAGGAACTACTGATATGTTTTATACTGCAAAGTGCAAAATAAATTTCATAATGATAAGGATAATATGAAAAAATATTTTAAATATTTAGTCTTAAACAAATTTAATCGATTACTAGCTGTTCCCCGCGGTTTCACCCGCATTGCTCCGTCCTATTGGTCTTAGCACAATGATATATAGCCTCCTTCCTCGATAAATGGACTATCAACACCGAATGAATTTTTCAAATCGGAGCAGTAGTTCCTGAGGTTAGCGCGTTCAAAAAAACAAACAAACTCAGCTTTATAATATTAGACTTATAGATGATAAAATGTAGAAGTACTTTATACTCTTATCAGATCAAAAAACCGATCGACGTATTGATAAAACCTTTCACGTTTGTAATAAATATAGTAATAATAAAATATAGTATAGATATTTAGTCACAACCCTACAAAAAGATCTGTCCAGGACTTTTAACTTTGTTTGCAGAGTCCCGGACAAAGGTCCGCCAAATTAAATAAGTTTGGTCATAAATATTTATAAATTGGTAACCGCTTCAAGAACTGTGTACACTGCACGTATAGGTTTCCTTTAAGGTGTACATTGCACGTACAAGTTTCCTTTAGGGTGTAAATTGCATGAAGTAATATGCTAAGTTTGATTGTAGTAAAGTCCCGTGTCCCCTAGTGGGGTAAGGGGCAGATGCATTATGAATACATCTGTTTCACTGATCGATTTTCTTTCTTTCTTCTCGAGGGACAAGTAGGTGATCAGCCAGACTAAGACATTTTTTTGCAATAGGGAAGTTCTGTCTGCAAATAAATTCCTGAAACCTGTTCTCATATTATAAAGAGGATTTTTTGCTAACATTTTCACAAGGGCAAAAATGTAAGATATTAACAAAACCAAACAAATAATAATGTAATCACAACTGAAACGATAAATCAGAGAAATAAAGGCCACACTTTAAATTATTATTCTGAATATTATCGCTTTTATTCATAAAATAAATAATACAATTTTGGAGATATTAATTGAAAGATCGAAATATAATGAGCACATGCGCGTGTTACTTTATTTAATCACATTATTTTAATAAATATTTTAATTTCAACTACTTTTTACTGTTTCTGTGATATATTTAGCGACTAGCGGTCCGCCCCGGCTTCGCCCGTGGTACATATTTCGCAATAAAAGGTAGCCTATGTTCTTTCTCAGGGTCTAAAGATTATCTGTGCCAAATTTCATCAAAATCGGTCCAGTAGTTTATGCGTGAAAACCATACATACATACAAACCTTTATAATATTAGTATAGATAGTTAGTGTAGGTATTGTTAAATTAGATTATTCATCAAGCAGTGTTTTTTTGTTTTGTTTTTTAACATGTACATATTATTTATCATTTAAATGTTCACATCATGTAGCTTTATGTACTTACTCCTGTCCGGCCGTTGGGGCAGAAAGGTTCACGAATGGAGACCACGTACTGGACGACGAAGCGTGGGACGACCACCCACAAGATGGACAGACGACCTGCCCGATTTTGCCCCGAGATTGACGTTTGATTACGACGACGACGACGATTGATTACGTCAATCTCATACATTCATAATCTATTCTATTGAACTTTACGCTAATAGAAAGCCACTTGTCTAGGGGGGCTGGTCCGCGTGGGGCAGGGAGCCGCTGGATGCAGGCCGCCGGTGACCGGGCGTTGTGGAAATCCCTGAGGGAGGCCTTTGTCCAGCAGTAGACGTCCCACGGCTCACACGACGACTTACTCCTGTCTGATATCTAATTACTCTTAATTACCACAAATTAAAAGTCTAGACAGAGCGAACAATTAGTGCTTTAGTCAATAAATTTTGTTTTACTTTTTTTGTAATGTCAATATAGTCAAAATATATAGTAGGGTGGAGTGAAAAATATTTTTTTTTATTTTCGTTTCGGCATACCTGTAAAAAGATGTCATTATTGCTCATAAATACACATGCAAAATTATACTTTGCAGATGATACATTTAGAGGTGCCCCCAACATCATGAACTTTCAGAAATTCAAAAAATTTCGTCGAAAATCATTAAAGTTTAATTTTGACAAATTAACGCTAAATCAGATTCTGTGTTATCTCGTTGGTTGCCGACAGGAAGACACAGAATACATAATATTTCAATATATAAAAAAGTGGCTATCGCTGGCTACCAGTCGCTCTGGTCGGTGGCCCGTTTGCGCCGACCTTTATTGTAGGAAACGTTGATTTTAAACAGTGCCGTTAAGAAAATAACACTAATGTTCGTAATATTTCTTAATTACATATTACACGTAAATACAATTAAGATCATAATTTAATATTTTTGATGTGAGTTCTTCAATAATTTCGCTTTGTTACAGTAAAGTGTTGCAAGTCAAAATACGACAAACGACATGTTGTCCTGTATTTTGTTTGCCAGAGAAGTACCCAGTGTCTCAATTACCAACTTGTACTGATGCTAAGAAACTATTACTTATTTATTAGATATGAATTTAAACCTGATAAAATAACAAAATTCATGATTTATCCGAAAGATTAGCTACGGAAATGTTTGATGTGTGGCGAAGAGCATCGCTTCCCACTATTAGCTTGAATAGAGTACTACAACTTATTCGACACACCGTATTCGATGAATATAGACGCTTATTAAAACCTTATCAAGACCGACAAACTAACAAAAAAGAACAAGAAAAGATAACTGAAGTATTTTGTCACTCAGTACCAAAGGTTATTTGATATTTGAAGTTGCAAATGCATTTTTTTATAACTCTCTTGTACTTGCTCAAAAGATTATACCGACTTAACTATGTGGCAAGAATGTAAGAAAACTGAGCCTCTGACTTCTAATTTATCTGAAGAAACCTTAAAAGACATCGTGAAAAGCGGTTTGACTAAGTTTCAGAATATCAAAGATTTTCTATGCCTTGCCCAGGCCGTAAAGCATATTATCAAATTGGTGACATAAGCTTCAAGTGCAGTTTGCTGAAAAAGTAAACAAAATGATTTTATAATGGCAAGAGCATCAGTATCACGACTGCTAATGCCTAATTTTGAAAAAAATAACAGCGTTATCTATACTAATATTATAATCTATACTAATATTATAAAGCTGAAGATATTGTTTGTTTGAACGCGTTAATCTCCAGAACTACTGGTCCGATTTGAAAAGTTCTTTCGGTGTTAGATAGCCCATTTATCGAGGAAGGCTATAGGTTATATTTCATTACGCTTAGATTAACAGGAGCGGAGCCACGCGGGTGAAACCGCGAGGCAACCGTGAGCGCAGCTAGTACTAAATAATTACTTATTTCTGATATTTTCATTCCTCTATAATATCATTTTCATTAATGAAATACGTTAAAACAACTAATCAGGCTATTATTTAGTGTATCACAAAGAAGTTTGTTATATAATAGACTTGACGGCCATAAAAATACTGTGATTAAAAAAGAAATCAAAGTTTGCGAAAAAATCATATTTTTCTAATTTTCAATTGGGTTGGGGCACCTCAAAACATCAAGACAGGTAAACAATATTTTGTATGCTGAATTCACTCATTAAAAGGCACCTTTCTGTCGCTATGCCGTTTGAAAAAAACAAAAAAAAAATTTCTTCCATACATTATCACTCCACCCTAATATATAGGTATCCCAAAAACAAACTAGAGCTACCAAACGTTCTCTGCTTTTTTTTGTGTATAATATTATTACGTCCAAATATTGCCAAAGACAAATTGAATAACACTATACGAAACTTTTAAATATTGATAATAATTTACTAAAAGAAGCAATAAATATAGGACGAAATATTTATATTACTCTACCCATAGATTTATTCGTATGACAGACACTCGGACCAAACCGCAGGCAATAACTTTCATTACCAATTTCTTCCCTCTTGTGTTTAAATTGGAAAAGATTATTCAATTTTCGTTTCTACCGAATGTGTTGTAGTTTAGCTCTGAAAGCGAAACGTTATATACAAACATAGTATGTTTTTTAGGGTTCCGTACCTCAAAAGGAAAAAACGGAACCCTTATAGGATCACTTTGTTGTCCGTCTGTCCGTCCGTCCGTCCGTCCGTCTGTCAAGACCCTTTTTCTCAGGAACGCGTGGAGGTATGAAGCTGAAATTTATATCAATTACTCAGGTCTACTGTCCCTTGAAGCTGTGAAAAAAATCAAACTTCTATGTCAACGCTATCAAAAGATACAGCAATTTAAGCTGCATATTTTGAAACTCGCAAGGGAATCAAAACCTAAAGGGTACTTCCAGTCGACCTAGAATCTTGAAATTTGGCATGAAGCAACGTTTTATAGCACACATAAAGGAAAAATTCCGAAAACCTTAAATTGTACGGAACCCTCGGTGCGCGAGTCCGACTCGCACTTGGCCGGTTTTTTTTATTCTAAATATACATAGATAATTAAAGACACGTTATAGATTAGATATTTACATAGGATATTTATTACATTCAAAAAGTCAAAGTGTTGTCTACTATTCCTCGTCTACTGTATATATCTATTTAAATAAAACTCTTATAGCAACTAAATTAAATACCACAAATCTAAAACTGGATTTAAATCCACAATTAACCGATTAAACAATGTTAACATCTTGTACACTAGCTATAAGACATTTGCAATCATTTATAGTGCAAGTATATTTCAATGCAAATGCTAGTGTAGACAGGAGTGTAACGTCGCAAATCGGTCCCCGCTGCACGAACTAAATCTCGTACAGTCCTGGATTTATGTGGACGTTTATATTGGACTTGGACTTAAGTGTTTTATGATTTCGTATTTGAGGTCATTTTTGGGGTTTAATGTTTTTAAAATTTTGAGTGGTTTGCTTCTCTTCAACACGCAAATTGCAATTCAACAATATTTGTAGTTTTTATTATGTGCTAATTTTATATGTTTAATTATCACAAATTTCCAAAATATTAATGCGTTGTTTGAAACTATTGTCAATGAGTTATCTTCAAAATTACTTCACTGTCCATAAAATTCAACCTGGCTTCGTCAGGAATATCATTACTTATTATGACTTCAAAATCAAATACTTATGAACTTATAATAAAGGGCTTTTGTATTTCGTTACAAAAATCTAATTACTTTACCGCTTCATTGAAGCCTGAATCCTCAGATATATAATTCTCACTAATTGGTGTAAAAATGGGAGCTAAGTAGGATAAATGTGAGCCATTATGAATAAAACAAAGCATTATTCCTCATTTCTCGTGCCATATTATTTAAATTGCGCAAAAACTAAATACACTGAGTATAGTCGGAATTTCGGACTGGCTTCATTGAGCAAATTTTATAGTACCTACTTGTGTTTAAGTCGGTACAAGTGTAGTTCTTTTGGTCAGTTGAACATGTTTTTAAAATAGAATGAGACATCAGTATTCAATTAAAGGCTGATTATATTGAAGAAGTTTTCAGTGATCAAACTAAATAAAACTTTGTGTTTTTTTAATCCACACCATAAGCAACTTGAAAAGTTAGCACAAGCTTCAATAGAAAATACAACATCTATAATATAGGGGTGATGTAAAAAAGCCAATCACCTTGTTCAATAAATGGCACCCGCCATCACAGGGTATTCGCGCGACCTCTGGAATATTGTCCAGAGACATTATTTAGGTACATTTTTTATCTAATAATTTACAAAAACACAACATACAGTCACATAATAAATTAAAAATAATTATTCAATTCTAATCTAATTCAAAATTCTTGAAGCTCGTTCAAACAGTCAAAGAAACTCTTCATGTGTAGAATGTTAGTATATGACCCTTGAGTGTATTAGCAATAAAGAAATAACCTTTTATTTCAATTTGTCATGCACCCGATCGCATTTCATCCCAATTCACGTGACATCAGATAAACAAGCGTGCATTGTTAGCCCGTAGTGCGAGCACGTTCACCCAATTGTATCTACACTGCGTGACACGGGACAACGAATTGAAGAACTGTATCCAGTGTAATTAAACTATTGTTGTCCCGCTTTCACTCACGTCACGCTGTACAGATGGTCAATCGATCTGATTATTGTGTTTTGCTAATTGGTATGAATGTAGGTTTATCATGTCACGTAACTTATGTAAGCAGACAAAAGTTTGTTAATATTATACTAGAAGATGCGTCTATGGTATGTGTTTTATAAAATTATTTTTCCATAAAGATGGTAATAAATAATATCAAACTTTTAGCGATATTCATTGAAGTTTTATTTATAGGATAAGGCAATGTGTAATGATTAATTATAATTAATATTGTCTCTTCTATTAAACAATTCTTACAGTAAATAAAGTAGTTTCTTCAAATCATATATGTATTCCAAATTTATTTCTGAAATGGAAATTAATAAAATTATGTAATTATATAGACTTGAGTAAAAAATACGTTATAATATTTTGATAGCGTTCAAGATAACGTGAAAATGGTAGCACTTATTTAAATGAAAGATAAATATTATGAAACTGAAATAACAGCCTGAGTACCTTTTATATTAATGTTATGTATTTTTATACAGCGTTGAGTTTATCTCGAAAAAAGTTATACCAAACATTATTGTCATGGAGTGTTATTTTAATACATATAATAAAATAAAGTCAGTTAGTTAAAATTATTAATTATTTTGTAAAAAAATTACAACCCTTCAAAAACATAAAAATCTGTATAGATTTAGCTCAAATAATTCTGACACCATTTCCTTACAAAACTTGTTATTTTTTTCCATGTAATAAAAATGTGCAAACCTAAATAGTTACACAGTTTAAAATGAGAAAACCTTAACACTTACTTATTTTTATTATAGTATTTTATTTAATACTAGGTTTCCGCCCGCGGCTTCGCCCGCGCAGTCAAAGAAAAACCCGCAAAGTTCCCGTTTCCGTGGGATTTCCGGGATTGCGTTATTTTCTCGGGATAAAAAGTAGCCTATGTCCTTTCTCGGGTATCAAAATATCTCCATACCAAATTTCATGAAAATTGGTTCA
>CAJQZN010031571.1:0-15892 GCA_907164685.1 Colias eurytheme | reverse complement strand
CTTGGTATCTGATGCAGATAGCGATACAATAGTCATCCCAATATCAGGCAGTGACGGGATCAGGAAGGGAGTGGCGTATTACCATATGATTCACATTGGAATCACGTGCAGGCCGATCGGCGATCAAGTCTTTGTGGCGATGAATAGAACGTCCACCTCTATTGTAAGTTAATGTACCGAGATGTTGGGTACACATTGTTGGTGAGGTCTGCAAGCTTATAATAAGTTAAGAAGCAATATAGTAGTATGGGTACTTGGTAGTAATGCGTTTCTTTAAAGTGTCTCTTGAAACATTATACTTCTGCAATAGTAACAGAGAGACGGCTGGAAGAACGGAATCAAAACATAGCAGTTGAATAGAAATAAAAAAGATGTACGCTTCTCAGAATAATATGAATAATTAATAGTCCTATTTTAATGCAGTTGTACGTAAATTATTACACCGCAATGTTTCTGTGTGTAAATAAAAAAAGTGAATGCTTACCTTGAACCCCTTACCCTGAACCTTATAAAATATATATTTAGACGATTTTACAAAGTTCAAACAGTACAAGGAAAATATTGTACATCGAGTTGCAAGTCCGACAAAGCTGTGTGTTTCTCAAGTAGCCTTGCAAGAATGGTGATGTAGCCTCTACAGGAAGCCTTCAGCTTTTGTTCTCTGCGAAATGATAAAAACGTCAACAATCCAGCCGCTACTATTGTTTGCGACGATTTATTTTTTACTCTTTGTGTTTGTTTGTTTACTAGCTCGTGCGCGTGTGTGGGTGACAATTGTATTAAATATTTTTGTAGGTATGGAATTAGCAATATGGGAAAATTATTTTAGCTGTGTTCTTTTACAATAATAATAGTAGAATTTAGGCAACAAATTTTGCCTACTTTTATAAATAAAATGTTTTAAAAAATAAGCAGCTATAGGTTTTTCTTAAATATGGTTGATGAAAGTTATTCATCTTATTTAAGACTAACTGTGCCCTGTGGTTTTACCCGCAGTGCTCTGCTCCTGTTGGTTTTAGCGCAGCGTGATGATATTATAGCCTATAGTCTATAGCCTTCCTCGATAAATGGGCTATCTAAAACCGAAATAATTTATTAAATCAGACCAGTAGTTCCTGAGATTAGTGCGTTCAAACATACAAACAAACTCTTCAGCTTTATAATATTAATAGTATAGAAAAGCGTTTGTTTCAATTACGTATTCTATAAGTATGAATGTGGTATGAAATGTATCTTCCCTTTAACCCGCCATTACTCATTAATATAGACGAATATGCGGGTCGCAACTGGCGAAGTTATAAGATCGACATTTTTACTTTTTTCACAACTCCATTATTGAATCGACTCCCAATAAGTCCACGTAAAAACAGAATTCGATTCCCAATGTTAATTAGCATTGTATTGTTGGATAAATGAATCGATCTAACTTACCTACTTTTTGTTCGATTAAATAAGTATTATGTATATGGATATGCAAAATTATTAGCGACAACACCATTGAGGGTAGTTGATTAAAATTTTAAAACACAATAGCCTATTATGTACGATATATTGTGTGACAAGTAAAAAATAGACAATTGCAAGTAGCAAAAAATTACTTGTGTCGATAATATAGTAGCTATTGTCTTGATACAAATGTGGAAATGGACAAAAAATTATTCCTTTTAAGTTGTATTTCATTACCCGTACTTATACATTACATTGGTACTAGTATATTGATAACATTTGACTTTTTAAAATTTATTACGCACAATAAATTACGGGGAAGGTTGTAACGGTCATGTATTGTGGTAGAATTTTATATGAATAAAGCTATTTTAGGGAAAATTTATGTATTGGGATTTCGTAAATAAATTGAGATGTTTGTGAAGGGAAATGTTTTTAATATTATATCCCCTTCTGGATCGACTTTCTGGATCGACTTTCTGGATGGCTATGTCGTAATATTATGTTAGGTGACGAGAGTTATAGCTATATTTGCAATGGTATTTTATCTACGGTTATAAAGCTAGCCAACATTTTCCTATCATATAAAGAAAACTACCTTTTCATGAACAAGGTATTATTGTCATTTCCATGTTTCAAAGACGCCATTTAAAGACCTTCCTTCCATCAAATAATTTCTTCCAAATCTATCAAGACCTATCATATTGATGAAAATTGTTCCAACTTCGGCGTACCCCAAGGAAGCGTCCTTGGACCCACATTATTTTTAGCATATATTAACGACTTAACAAATATTAAAATTAAAAACGGAAAAATTTTTTCATATGCCGACGATACCGCTATTTTCATCCACGGCTCTAACTGGATCGAAGTATTTAATCTAGCAAATTCTGCGTTATTTAAGATATCGAACTGGTTAAATATGAATCTACTCACACTTAACACGTCAAAAACACATTACATTACATTTTCAATAAGAGACAATATGCAACCAGATCCTAATTTAACATTAACTCTTCACCACTGCACCGATTATCAATCTTGCTCATCAAATTGCCCCCCTCTTAAACGAGTAAATACAATCAAATACTTAGGTATCATCTTGGACAAAAATTTAAGTTGGCAACCGCAAATAAATCTTGTCACTGTACGCGCCAGAAAACTAATTGGGGTCTTTATAAAATTACGTGATATTGCAGATAAGGAACTAATTATGTACATATATAGAACGTTAGTCGAATCTCTTTTACTTTACTGCATTACGATTTGGGGTGGCACTTTTAAATCAAAATTCATTAGTATAGAACGGGCACAAAGATCTATTATTAAAATTGCGCTATTTAAGAAAAAGAGATATAGAACCGATACCCTATATAAAGAAGCAAATGTCCTTACGGTAAGAAAACTATATATTCAGCAATGTATACTTAAAACTCATAAAAACATAAAAGTCGACCCAAACATTCTAAAAAAAAGAATACCATTCTCCGTTCTACCACAAATAAATAATAAAACACTATTTGCCTCCAGACAATTTTATTCGCAATCAATTAAATTATATAACAAAATGAATAGAACTCTAAATATATATACAATGTCCTTTGCAGACTGTAAAAAAACAGTGCATAAATGGCTCAAAACTATCACTTATGACGATGCGGAAGATTTGCTATTGTAAAAAAATAATAATAATAATAAAATTAACATGATTTTGTTTATATAAATTATTCTATTTTATTTATATATATGTATGTATATTGTATATCTTAATATAAAATATTCTGATTTTATTTATTGTATTTATTTACTTATTACTTATATAATATATTTATCTATTTATTATTACTTAGTACCATATAAATTAAATAATTTTTGTGTTGTATTGTTAGCATGTAGCTATATTTCAGTAAGGAAGAGGGAACTTCCCTACTACAGGTCTATATGACTTAAAAGGGAAGTTCCAAATGATTGTGATTTGTGACCACACCGCCATGCTGAACAATAAATAAATAAATTGTTTAAATTGTTTAAATTGTTTAAATCATTGACCCTTAAAATTTCTTTTTTTTTATTTTACGAAGTATCATTGCCTCTTCTAATTTTAATTTTTTTCCAATATAAGGGCTGTTCCGCCACAATGCTAGGCACCTGTAAAGTGACCGGGCGGCGTTGATTGCCACATTGTGCCCGGACAATAACTCGATTAGACCGGCGGCGGCTGGACATTCGCGGTAGGTTAGTGTGGATACGACTTTATGTTAGCTTTGGTAGGGATCGTAAAGCTAAGAAAGTAATTGACTATAGTGAATGATTTCTGTTACATTCATTTGATGCGCAATGATGTACACAATATACTGTAGTAATTTTTTTTGCATAAGTAAAGGTTTTTTTAAATACTTGACTGACTTTTCTTTGTTTACCATAAAGCAAATAAACCTAATACGTAAATTGTACAGTGACAAGTGATGAGTGCAACGTGGAAATGCTTAGATAATCGACTTAAATCATCGTTTTAAAAAGCCATTACCTATGTTTATTCTAGTGTCCGACCGAACTTTCGGTTTCGGTTTCGGTTTCGGCCGAGTTTCGGCCAAAAATCAAGTTTCGGCCGCAGTTTCGGTTTCGGCCAAAATCGGCCGAAACTTTTGCCGAAACCGAAACTTATTTCGTAAGTTCAGTGAATTTAGTTCACACACGTTCACGCTCGCCTAACTTCGTTTTCCTCGGCAACGCTTTGACGGACGCTGTCAAAGCGTTGGTTGACCCACGCTGGTGGAAACAATTTTTGATTATCTATGTTGAGATTGGAACTGGGTGTAATTGTAATTAATAATTATTATTTTTATATAAGAGGTACCTAAAAGAGACTTATTATTCTTCTAAGTACAAATACCAATCCAAAGTATTAAAAACTCTTTAATAAAGAGAAAGATCTCAAAATACCAAAACTTAATATTCAAAGTAACAGTAACAATTACTGATTTGATTTAGATGACTGATTTTACCGAGAACTTAATTTGAAAAAATAATAAAAATTAAATTTGTTATTACATATTAATATTTTAAAAATATTATTTTTTTATTTTATATTAAATAAATGATTACAACAAATTTAATATACTGTGTTTTCCTTTCATGCCCTAATTAAGGCAAAATAATAGGTAAAATGCACCAAAGTTCAGTATTTTTAGAAATTTCATACTAGACCACGTGAGTTTCGGTTTCGGTTTCGGTTTCGGCCGAAACTGAAGCCACGGCCGAACATTCGGTTTCGGTTTCGGTTTCGGCCTAGAAACCAGTTTCGGTCGGACACTAGACTTTATTCCGTTTCTCTTATTACAAAGGAAAATTTAATGGTTGATTGCAGGGAGAGGATTTTGGAAGCAAGCATTATTTACAACAAAATAAACTTATTTTTAAGTTTCTCTTCAAAACCAAGGTTCACATATAAGTCTTATCCACAAGTATCAAACGTCCAACCACCCCCAATTAGGCGAGCACGACGCACAAAGGCAAAGATAATGGCCGGTTAACTGGACGGAAGATAGTTCACTTAGAACTTAACTTTATCAAGTTGCAATTAAGTTGGACTTAATTGAATATTCTCACGGCCCATGTCACAATTACCCCGTGAACTGTCCTATCGATTGCTGAGGACATCGTTCATGTTAAACTTGCTAATATAATATAATGGTAAACTTTATGTTTGTCAAAATCAGAATTATTTGTTCAAATAATGTGGTTTTAAATCTTTGACTTTATTTTAGTATTCTACAAAAATTCTTGTGAAAATTGTGTTTACTGAGTCAAATAAATGATCTTTTTTTCTTTCTTCTTTCTAAAAAGATTACAATGATAGCCAATCTTGATAGAGATAGAAAAGGCATTTGTATTGTGCATTAAAATATAATGAATTTATGAAAACTATTATTGTAAATCGTTATGATCTATATATGTCGTTTGTATTCTAATAATTATCATAATGAAGGCAAGTAGTAAGTTGCATACCAAGAGTTAGCACAAAATAATCGTCAACGCAGTCGTCCACATAAACATCAAACAGTTTCGTCAATATAACTCCAACTGCAACTAACAGTATATTATTAAATGAACAATAAATACCTCATATCAAATATAACCGCGAAATATACACTTCAAATCATTTTACAACCGTCTTGATCATAAGCGATTCTGAAATCTTCATTTCTTCGGTTTGATTGCGGTCGTTAAATGACCAAACTATAAAATGTCAGGCGCGATACTTTGTCGTCATAATGGGTTCTGTAGGTTATATTTGTATGTAAATGTTTCATTTTTCGTTTTTGTGCATATTTGCTGTATTACAAAGTAGGGATGTTCAAAACAAGTAAAGGTGTTAAATTAAGTATTAAACTATCTTTCATATTTTTTGTATGTCTACGTACATCATCAACGTGAAAGTTTGCATTTTAGAATTTAATTTTAAAATGATAGTCTCCATTAGTGTTTGGAGTAAACAATAATAATTAAAGTATAAGATAATAAATACGATGAAACGAATTATTTAACTTATATCTATTTCTTACCTATATCAAATTTGTGCTATGATAAGATAATGCCTATGGAAAGTATCAATATAAATACCAAAATATATTTTTTTAGTAAATTCTCATAAAGTAATGAGTAAAGTGTATTGTACATTTAATTCGTAGTTTTTTTTTTAGAATGTATTTATTGAAAGAAAAGTTCTTACCGAACCCTAAAACTAAACCAAACCGCTATCGGTAAAAATTAACTTGATATAATTAGATCTATGATTGACATTATCACTGGTCTTGAATTAATTTTATTAGAAAAGGGCGGCGTTTTTTATGATGCAGTTCCATCTCGGATCAGATCTTTGTATCTTTATATTTTAATTTATATTTCATAAACCTTTACGACGTTTTATCGGTTTTTGGAATTTGGTTATTGTATGCTTTATGAATTATTATGAAATTGGATATTTCGGATTATAGTGGATTTGGCTTAGTATAATGTAGTATGATTATACAGCTTATTCTGTGGGTAATATGGCGTTTAAGTAGTGTTAAGAAATCCAGCATTTTAAATTGAAATAAGTGTTGTAACCTGAAATTTATGAAAGAAAGATTCCAGTATTCTCCTAATGTTAACTCTTTAATACCAAAGTTAAAATAATTAATAGTTATTCTTAAATTAGTAGGCTCTACTTAACGTTGGAATAATATTAGTGTCATTAAATAGTGTGTTAACATAATAGAGAATAACTTAATTATAGTTTATTATTTGTAATCTTTCAGTAGTTTGTTGCATAGTAAATATATTTATTTTAACAACAGTTATGCTTCTGTTTTTTAAGTTTCAATGTAAAGCGGAAATTTAATTAGCCAAGTAAATACTAATCGTATATTCTCATTACAGTCTCATTTGAATACCTAAACAAATCTAGACGCCATGTATTTTGTGAAACATGGACAAAAAGCTAGTGCGACGTCGCTTGTTCGCTCGTCTTTGCGTTGCCGCTAATGCTGTAAATTGGAACAAGAAAGGCGTGGAGCGGTGTTTGCACTATTTTGTATAGAAAACCATTTTTTAATAGGATTTATAGATAGTCCCTTAAACATTTTAGTTGGTATTGTTACATTAGTATTTAAGTACTCTAAAATGATGGCTCTTCCGTAAATTAATTATTGTACTTTCAGAATGACATAGAATTCACTCTTTAATTTTGTTAATTTGTTTTTACATTTTACGCAATTAAAGTGGTAACTGAATCTTATAAGAAATTGCTTTTAAATATTCGAAACCATTAATTAATTTCAATCAAAATACTTCCCTATTACACCTGTACATACCTACCTACTAACTATTGAAAACAAATTTTCCCACAAGCACAAATCGTAAATCGTTCAGCAATTACAGATAATATATATCAAATAAATGCTACAAAACACAAAAACATATCTAAATCGTAGCCAGTTAGTCTCCGATACATTACTTTTATCATTACAACGATAAGGGACTAATTGCTTTAATGTAAGTACTTTTAAGTCATTAGGACCTCCCTTTGAATAATACGAGGTATAAAATAACAAATTTAATTTTATTACGCAATAATTTTATAGGTATAAAAGGAATAAAATTGCATATTCGTGCTCTTGAAATAATTAGCTGGAAAAGGAATTTAGCTTTAATATTTAAAAAAAAGAAAGAAGCTTTAACTTACATTCAGTAATTAATAAACTAGATTGAAATCTATCACAGATTCTTTAAGCATTAGTTATATAGGTAGGCAATAGCATAAACAATTTTTTTTTACACAAAAAGATATATCGTATAATATGTTTCATTTCATTATGCAATGAACAATTAATACGTATTTGTAATACAATACTGTTTTAAAATAAGAACGTAATATTATGCACCGAATTCAATTTTGGCAATACAACTCCATTTTTGTTGTATCACGAAAAAAACACTCCCAAACAAAGTACCAATTAAAATTAATTAACAATTAAAAATATAACTGCGAGAAATTATATCGAACATACCACGAACAAAAAGAACGACACATCATATCGTAAACTTTCGGCTTTAAAAGACAATGTCATCTAAATTAAAAAAGCAAGGAGTACTGGCCGTTTGCCCTTAGCCCGAAACCCTATCCAGAAAAAGGTTTTTTAAAAAAAGAATCTAATCTCAGCTGTCATCGGCGGTAACCGAAATAACGTAGAATTTCATATCGAGTTTAATGAGACAAAAGGGTTAATGACAATAACAATGCTGGATACTAAAATATTCGATTTATTTACCTGAGATGGGTCCCGATGATCTGATAACATTTATTAAGGCGACGCGGTCTTCAAAATTTACATACCGTCGGTACAATATTCAATTTTACGTTATAGTGCCGTGATCATGTTACAGTACATAGTAATTATTGTTTGTAATAGTGTGTGTTTCGGTGTTTCTTAATTAAAAGTTTGAGAACGTGATACCGGTAGATTGTGTCTTTTATAACTAATTATTGCTTTAAAATTCCGCTATTTATATATCGTTAAAACAGAAGCCAATGCGTTGTGATGCTACTGTAAATATATAGTTACTTTATTAAGATACCAAATAGTATAAGGTTTCATACGTAGACTCTTGTGACGTGTTTAATTATTATTATGTAGATATGATAAGATTCACTGCAGCTATCTTGTAAAATTTAACTAAGTGAAGTACAAACTTCTCAGTAAATTATAGATCTATGAGTTAACTATTTTAATGGTCACGTACATTCGTAATAATCTAGTGAGAACGATAACAGTATAACGAAATTTCCCATAATTATAAATATCAATAAAAAAACTAATATCATTGAGGAAAACATTTTTAATACACTTGAAGCCTACCCTTAACTCCCCATCAGTCCAGTCACAATGATCAAATTTCGTTTTTATTGTTCAAAACTCTAAATGTGTATTCTCAAGCACTGACCAACAAACAAAAAAAAAATTCCAGGATTCCAATACGTCGTTTTATTAAAATTTTCGTAGCTTGTTATTATTGTAACAATTCGAGTCGTGAACGATATTTGAGATGATTATAATAAAATTGTCAGTTTATGTTGCGTGAAAATACATACTATTGTTAAGGTGTTTCTTGATTTTTAATATGTTTCAGTGAAAGAGTTTTACTTGCATAGAATTATTGATACAATTCTGATATTATACACAGTAACAATCGACAACACTTATTTTGTAACCTATCCAATATAATATAATGGATAAGTTTCAATGTATGAGTTTCAATGGATAAGTTTCAATGTTAGATTCATGCTGAAGCGATGTAGTTTCTTACATACACATATTACAGGCAATTGTTACTAGTCCTTGAGCCATAAGTCTTTTTTAAAGTGAAACTTTTATTACATCGTCTCAAACTTTTTGGTCTGTGTAGCGCATGTCGCGTGTATCGCGGCTGCCGAGTAGGTATACCTACTCGGCAGCCGACCGTCACGCGACATGCGCTACACAAAGCAGTGTTCGGAACCGTTCGAACAGTTTCACTTTTACCGTGGTTTCATAAAACCACACAACATTTTTTAGTATCCTCTAAGAATCGAAATCAAATCCTAAAAATTCTTCATGAGTTAATCCTGCAAGCCTTTACAAATGCAACAATATGAAAAGCAAAGCCTTCGGTACTGAATGTAAAGCTTAATCATTTGTCAAGACTACATTAATGGTAATTGCGCGTGATACGCAATCAGCTTACGAGCGGAGCCGGGTGCAATCGCTATGCTGACATTAACCTGACTGATGTTTTAAGTGCATACAATTTTGTGGTCGTTTAGCTACATGTAAATTATAGTGTTTATGTTATTTGGTTAGTGGAGATGTTTATTAAAAAAGGTATGATGTTCATTGTTCATATTCAATTGTATCTTCAATTTATTTTTAATAATTGATTACATATAATTGTATAGTGGGATATAGATGTAAATGCCTTTTGAGTGTGTGTTTAATAAACGTTTCTACATATTGTAATGAAAGTAAGGTGTATTGTTTGAAAGCATTGAATATTGTGAATTAAATTACCTATAGATGCTAAGCTTATCTAAACCAGAAGTATACAATTATCTTGGCGGTCAAACTTTTCGATACTTTTAAAATATACTTACGTAAAAACTAAATAGGTATATGTATTTTTCTAATAACAAATTTACTACACAGTTAAGAAACCACAAAGGATTATCCACGAAAACACACTACAAAGTATAAATCATCACTTCAGAGAGGGTAATGAAAACACAGTATAGTTGGCTTGGCGCAGGCGCAGGTGACGGTACAATGTGATGTAGTATTTCACATTAACATTATGTTCACAAGGTGAGCGTTGTCGCTATTGTCCACTTATGTTCAGTTGCTGGGGTGGTGGGGTTACATGGAGGTCATTTTTTAATTAGTAAGTAATAGCATTGGAAAGTTAAAACATAGAACTCATCGTTTCGGGTCAGTACAGTACAGACTCTTGCGTACTATTTATAAATTTAAGAAGACTGGATACATTTTGTTATTTGAATATAATAATTTAATGTGATATCTCAAGAAATGTCGATATAAGTATGAGTTTTCATGAATTGAGGAAGCTCGCATCGGGGAAGGTACCTCCCCCGCACAAAAACTATAAAATCCAAATGCTGCTGTTATTCGTTCATTGGGCCGGAGACGTGTTTTCTTTTCCTCACCCTTCCCAGTCCATTCATTTATTTCGTCAATCTTTATCTGATCTCTTAGTCCTTAAAGGCCGCAGAGGCCCTACTTCAGTAAATGTTAATGGGCGAAGCATCAGCGCGATTACCTGTCCTGTAATATAAATAAAAGTAGAATTAAAATAAAACTTACCTGTACAAATGTAAATTATTATACATAATAGGTACAAACTTCTTTTACTGATCGTTAAATGTAAAATTTCGTCATCATCACTTTGCCAATATCCAATACATAAGATTTAGAAATAAATATATCAATGTTCTTGAGATTGTAGAGCCAACTCTACTGCAAAACAAATATGTCATAAAATCGTTGTACAAGTTCACCTAAAAACCAATAATCCAATTAGAATATCGTCTTACAAATTAAATTAATCAAACAAAATAATCAAATCAGTAACGCCATGTAGCCTTACCCGCGTCGCTCATTGTGGCGGCATTGGCCATTGAAAGGGCTACCTATTGTTATTTCAGTTTAATATAAAACAATACGCAAAGCTTTTCACATCGCTCTGATCTTTTATTTGCCATCCCTTTGTGAGATGCCGCCGCGGTTTTATCTTCACGCGACTCATTAAGATTACCTTTTTGTGTGTCATGTTTCATTGAGCACGGACTTGGATGCTCTGGATGTTGTGATAATCGTATGCATTGATTTTTATATTGTATTAGATTGTTTGAAGATGATATTTGTTTTTTGGTGTAACTCAGGAGAGTCTTATTTATTCAATTTTTTAACAAAAAATTTGCTGTCCTGTGATTGCTTTAAATACATACATTATGGTACCATATAATTGTGATGAGAAAATAAAAAAATAATTTAATTTAATATTTGCATAGATAAACTAACTAACTAAACGGTTATCGGTTGTCCAATAAAATTCCAAAATCATTGCTCATAAAATATAAAATATGTATTGTAGAGTCAGCACACAGAAAAAAATATTAATGAACCTGAATCAACATTTTCTAAACTAATTATACGCAAATCTATCAACATTCAGCTGAGAGATTTTTATTTTTATAAATTTATTTAACTAAAAATAGTAGAGCAATAATGTCGAATCATGGTTTTATATCAGAATTGATATCGGTATTAGTAAGCAAAGATTCGCATTTAAACTTAGGAGGATATAGCAGACATTCTATTTATTCTAAAATTATCTTCAACAATTGCGAAAAATAAACCCCACGCAAATCCTAAGTACTAGTAGGCAATAAAGTAACCGACAATCAGTACGAAATCCATATATACAGCAAATAACATTACAGAGCTGGCATATTCTTAAACTTACGTATCGGCCAATCACAAGGCACTTATCGCTCTTAGGGATTAACGTGAGGCCACGAAACGAGCGAATGAACAACGAAATTCTAATAAAAATCTCCCGAGACGCTCCAAGAATGTCCACTCCTTGCGCTCGTCCAGTTTGATCGAAACGCGTTTTTCGTGGCCTCGTACTAAGAGCTAATACAAAACTTATCCGAATAACAAACGTCGCTCAATAAAAGGTGCGATGAACCTCGACGGTAGTAACCTATATGAGAAATGTCGATTATATGGATTTATATGGAGCTGTTAATATTGCTTTTTTGTTTTGATTTAATTTTATACCATTACGAAATAGTGTATGGATTAATGTTGCAATAAACGTAACTTTAATTCTTCTAGGAAAATGAATAAAGTTTATAATAAGCTTACAATACATTCGTTATTTTTTAAAGTTTGAATAGATCAAATTTACTTTTTCAGTAAAATCTTTTAAGTTACTACTGAAGTGTCTACTGTCTATATTAGTTTCTGTTCTCTATAACTAACACACAAGTGACAAACACGACCTTTACTATATATTTTCTCGATATAAATGAACAAGTAGATATCACAAAAATGTACGCGCATTTTGTATGGTTTTATCAACTCTATATCGTTACGCGGAGGCTCTTCTGAAGTAAGCCGACCGGTGTGTCGCCGATAATATGGAGACAAATACAAATTGATAAACAAAAAGACGTACATTTAATGTTCTTACTTCTTTACTAAAACTCCAGATATAAAGTAAGTATAGATGAATAAAATAAAAGAAAAAAGATAATGTTCTGTATGGTACATAAACCATACGAGTTTATGTATTGGTATTTTAATTTTGAGAAGAACAATAATACATATGTAAAAATGAATATGTTAGCAGGTAAATATAGGTCTAGATAACTTTATTATTATATTGAGATGTGTTTTTAATTTACTGGTAAAAGAATAGTAAGGCAAGGCAGGCAAGATTAAAGATACTAAAATCGTCGCCTTACTCCATGACGTGACGGTATTGCCATGACGCGACCTTGAAATTTTACTCTCACTTCAAAAAAGCTAAATTACTCGAATAAAAAAAAATGTATGCTATACACATCAAAACAGCTCTACATTCCATCCCTTACTGAAACTTTCATTCACATCAACGAAAGCTTATTAACCTTTTCAAAGTATCTATCAGCGATGCATGACACATCAATGCGACGAATTTGCTTAGCAAACGCAGCCAGCGTTTCACCAATTATTTATTATGCCTACCATTCACGCCCGACCTTAAACCGGACTCGTCGCAAAGCAGAAAATCCTGCCTGCGAATGTCTTGGTTATTCGGTTCGCGAATTGGCTCGGGAGCGGCGTGCACGAGTGTTTGCTTGTGTGTTATATGGTTTACATTTGTTCGTAACTAGGAACGGTTTGGTCTAGTCGGTGCAGTGAATGGTAGGCTTTACAATCTATCACTTATTACACTATTGTCGGCTGCCGGAGTGACGCATCAATGGGCGAGCCTAACTACCCGCGAACTTCGCAAGTCTGTTCAACAAATCGCGACACGGGTTGATAGTTTGTGAGATTGTGCAGTTTCATTTGTTTTAGTGCTTGTTTTTGTTATTAGAAGTGAGTGGGAGAGATTCAGTATTCTTAATCGAGGTCGCACCTTAGGTCTAATTATTTGTCTCGTGAAATATTCATTTAATGAATTTGTATTGTGAAACGTTCCGTGTATTGAAATATTCTTGTACATTTAATGATTCTACATTGCGACACCAAAAATTTTATAATTTATAGAGAAAATTGTTCAAAAACCATTATACCTATGTGAAGAGAGCACTATAATATGTACAAAAAGACGGTGCACACTGCATATTGATTATTTAAAAAAAAATATTGTGGATGATCTATTTAATCTGGCTAGCTCAGACATATTTAAAGATTATAAAAAGACGAAATATTTGGAGGAAGGTGATAGGTTCCATTGATTGCAATACAAACTTTCTGGTCTTGATTGCAGTCATCCATAACAATAACATACTTGAAAATTTCTCAGAAAACGCTCTCGCAGTAATTACAAATCCACTAAATACAACATTCGGGGTCCGTGTTAATCAATCACACCGCGTCATTACACGTCATAAAGCGATTGTGAGCACGCGTCAGATGCTATCGCTGTTGTGATGCGCTGACCCGTGACGTTACGGTGTTTAACTTTGTAATCGTTTCACCGTGGTTTTTCTTTAACGTGTAGAGTTTAGACGTATCACCTGATAACAAGAAAAAAAGTACAAGTAACGTAATATAAAACACCTATAAGAAATATAAAAAAAAAACTTTTTACATGGTGGCAAATAAATCGCTTTCTATTTCTAATTCTATTTAATGAGTACATATTAACAAAAGATCAAATCTAAGAAGTAGGTATGTAGATTCTGCTCTGATTTGTAGACTTTGAGATTTTGACAGTTATAGTAGCTTATACACAAACTTGAAAATAATAATAAAACATCGTAGTCCAAGCTTTCTTTGAAATCCAATAAGTTTTGATACCCATTTGGTTATGGATGCACTTTCGTGGTTAACCGCAATTATACCTATGAGATTCATTACTCTGAGCATAAAGACTAAAAATTAAGTCCTAAGGTCGCTATACTTAACTTGTTATTATATTATACAAATTCATAAGTAGGTACTATAACAGATATTTCATAAAGATAATACGAACTCTAGGAAATAAAATTCGCTCACATGGATTATAAAGAAAATTCTGCCCGCGTTTTCAAATAAAAATCCGCATAGATTCCGTTCCCGTGGGATTTCCGAAATAAAACCTATCCTATGTGTAAGAAGAATATACCTCCAAAGATACCCTCTACCTATGTGTGCTAAATTTAATTGTAATTGGTTCAGTAGTATTTGCGTGAAAGAGCAACAAACATACATATACATCCATCCTAACAAACTTTCGCATTTACAATATTAATAGTAGGATCATAATTTCTATAGGTACAAGTTCGTCGAGCAGAATCTTCAAACGGAACAATTTTATAGAGCCATTAATCTTCAAACTAAACAACAAAGCTGCTTTTTACACTACAATAAATAATTGCAAAATACTCAATCATTAATCCTATACAATGCTAATTACATACATCTTACAACACGAGAGAAAAACGGTTGTGAAAGCGAAGCAAGGAATGCGATCCGCAATACACCGGTTGCCTAATTAGGAAAATGAAAACCTATTGCTTTACAATTCAAAGTATCTGAGTATAATTTATTTAAACTGTAATCGCAAAAAGAAAACCGGTATTGTCAGCGAGAGTATTGCAATGGATTAAACTAGATATAATTGCGCATATCATTACGACATTATATATTTTACTAGCTGTTTGATAGAGTAACAAATTGTAATTCCTAAAAATTTGCATTGACTTTATATTAAGTTGCTTTCTAGGAATAGCTCGTGCCTAAGCACGTCTATTTAAAGAATATGTAAATAAGTCTGAAATAATATTATAATACAGTTTCATATATTTTGTTACGCTTTATATACCTACTTAAAGGATTTTAAAATTAATTTACTATTAGAATGTTACATTTTTATACAGTTACATAGTGTTTTATTATTTCAGGTCAATACAGGCAAAGCCGGGATAAGTGGAAGAGCATAGGAACCCTTTAAACAACGATTTTACAAATACATTATACAATACCGGTATTTTATTAACAATAGAAAATTCCATACAAATCGAAGCCTAATTTAGAGCTAAACACTCCTACAAATAGGTTCATTTATCACTGGTGTTAGAATATTCTTATCACAATCCATATCTTATTATTCAATACAAAAAAGTGTGAGCATAAAATTACGTTTAACAAGA
>CAJQZN010031570.1:0-17087 GCA_907164685.1 Colias eurytheme | reverse complement strand
CTTGAGTATGCTCAGGAATAGAACCCTTTCATTTTTCAGGGTCTGATACGATGTGGTTTAATTGTTATTAAATAAACAAAAATAATAATTAATATTGAAGAATGAAACCTTTTGAAAATAAATTAATTTAAGTAGGTAGGTAGCACTGTTTCATTCAAATATGCTCCTTATGTATAAATATTAAATTCTAGGTTATTATCTACTTACACCCAATAGCTAAATTTTATAAGCGAAGTGAAGAATGGACAAATTTCACGTGAAAGGACAATTGACAAATTTCCTAGACTTTCAGTACCTAGCGAATACGAAAAAAATAGCGTGATGGATGCAAATAACCTGTAATTTATAACTGGCATGTAAATAACTAATAATTATAAAAATATACAGCTTCAACGACACCAGTTGTTTTTATCACCTGGCCAGCACACCTTAGTTGTTACGCAATCCAACCCTTAGCGAGGTCAAGCATTGCCCGATAAAAAATACAAATTCAGAATTAAATCTCTGAGCAGCTGTTTACCTGGCAACCTCTTTGTTCTTAAACTCATTATTATGCAGAATTGTCAATAGATGGCAGTGTACTTAAAGGGTCATGACCACAATGGCTATCGTAATTTGGACAAACATTGGCGGGCCATTCAGACCAAATGCTGTGATTTTGAATCTTATCCTGTTAGAAATAAGGGTGATATTGTCCACTGTAAAGGCTTAATTTTTTATCGTAATAGGGTCAGTGAAGAAATTGTTCTGATAAAATAGTTCTATTGTTGAATTGTGTTGGTTTTGGGGCATCCAGCGGACACCTGGCAGTATTTGAATGTATTTATCTACATGAGATGATTTTATATAAGTTGCATAATAATGGCAATTAATGGTTGGTGGCTAATAAGATAGGTAATAATTTCATTATTTTTGTCATGGGGCTTTTAATCTTTATACTCTAGAAAAGTTTCTTTTCACTTTATATTATGTATATGATTGAATATTATTTTACAGGATAAAAAATGCCTACTATCTAGGTATACGTTCAAAAGACTAATTGCAAGAATTATTACCTATAACTATAGATAAACCTAAATTTAATTTAACTAAGTTTTCGTTTTGCAGGAATAGCTGATTGGCCATATGCATTAAACATTCTTCGGAGACATCATCATTCCTCACCTTAACTTAACATTAGACATTCGTTTCTTTTTACAAAATAATAAACATATTTTCTTAGTAAAGCAAACGTAGCTAATGCAATTATTCCCCGGTCATTTCCCGTTCACAGAAATAGCAAATAGTTTGAGAATAATCACTAACATAACCTCGCATCAAAGGTTCCGTCGTGGACATGTTACCTTGCTGGAAATAATTAGATAACTGCCTTCGTCCTAAGGGAGGATAGTGGTGTGCGACTGGACGATTTTTCGACGACATTTTGTCGTGGAATTGTGATATTTTCTTTTCGTAAGGGGAACGCACAGTTTTGAAATAGCAAATGATAACAAATACACGTTGTATGAAAAATATTATCTTTTAAATAATAAACAATTACAATTTTATGTGGTAAAATGTAAAAGCGTTCCTCATACACTTTTGGACACCTTAAGATTGGTTTAAATAGTTTGCATAAAATTTGAAAAGGTAGAAATAACTTTACGGGTCCGTTCACACAGACCGGCTCGGCTCGGAGAGCAGATTCTTCTTTATTATAGCAGATATTCTTATGAAAAATGAATTTTTAGTATTTGTAGTAAGGTTTATTTTTGCGTGTGCACTGCTTTTGACATTTAGAATGTTTGAGCGCGCTTGGTGTAAAATAATAAGAGGAGCTGACCGGCTCCGATCGCGTAATTTTTCTCGTTCGCGCAGCCTTTCGGCTCCGATTGCATGCGCATCCGCTTGCAGATAGCTTCCAGCCGGTCTATGTGAAATAGTTGGCGGCTCCGCTCCGACCAACTTCAAGCCTATACGATCCGGTCTGTGTGAAAAGAAAAATGCGCGCCGATGCCTTCCAAGCCGGTCTGTGTGAACGGACCCTTAAGGGCAATCGGCTATTCAGCCTAGCATAATGCTTATTACAAATATATGAATAGTGTTGAAAGTTTCTGTAATTACATACAAGTTGATATTAAATAGTATAGGTACCAACTGATTTTTTTCCAAGAATGATGTCTTTTTTGATAGAATTGAGTTACATCTTGCGACTATGCGACGAAGAGTCGCATAATATAGTTCCCTTAATATCCTACATGACATTAGGTGCGGCTTTGCTAATTAATTGAATTTCCAACATAGGTATAGAAAATTTTATTATAGTAAATATCTGAACAGTGAACATAGACATGCTATGGGTTTTTACATTATCGTCTATTGAGGAATTTCGTTTTTACTATAGGTACTCGCTGTAAATTCTATTCGAAGATATGTTGTGTTACGTTAAGACCTTAGAAACTTGATAATTAATTTTAATAACAGATCTGAAAGAAAAAAGTTGATTGGTGAAGGTTTTGTTAAGATCGGCACAGATCATCCGGCTTTAAACGAACGAGCTGTTAACGACAACAGAAATATTTCAGAGTTTTCAAGCAATTAAAATAAGAAGAATCAGTTTAGCCGAAGAATCAATCACTAATATACTTAACATAAGCGAAGAATGAACTTCAGCTGAATGCTGGTTTCAGTGTCACTCTGAACGCACGCTCACCGACCACCGTCGGGGCTGACAGACAAAACCTTATGATGTTCTGCACTAAAACCAATATATTTGTACTTTTCAAACATTTATTTATTCAATTAGACTTCTGAAGCACTTTCTAACCGTCATTAGATATTTTTCACATTTACCACCGATTCGGAAAGCAGTATCTATGGAGAAGAACCGGCAAGGAACTCTACCTAGATGCTCTTTAAGTTCACATTACATATGTAATGTATAAATACAAGTAACATGAAAATTAACAGCTCGTAAATAATAACCACGTGTTTTATAAGTTATAACCTTTGGGCAAATCAGTCAGCGAAAGTAGATTTTATAACTTCGGCAGGTGGTAACCAGCCGGCCATTCGTCATAAATAAATATTCATAAATGCGATAAAAATTAAAATATTCATAGATCACGGCCATCCACGGTAAAGTTCCGATGGCCATGACCAAGAAATATAGGGAAAAAATATATATCGGCATAAATTGATAAATATGTAGATACATTTTAAATTATGTATTTTGTCGCGTCTGAAAGAAATCTAGTTGAATCTATAAATGTTTGAGTTTTTGTGGAAGACCCTATACTTATAGGAATTCATATACGCCGTAGCATGTACAACGTTTCAGGTATAATGTAGGTATATTTGACTTATTTATGAAAGATTTTTCTTGCATTTTTACTATTTTCCGAAAGAAACCTGTAAACTGTCAAAATATTTTGTATTGGATTGACTATTAGTAAACTAGCTTAAACTAAATTCAATGTAGAGCTGTGTGCGTGGTTCAAAATAGCTGAAACATAGTTAGGTTTTCTTATCCAGTAGCCCGCCGCGTTCGTCGTCTCCATACTAACATCTTACTGTATGATTTATTTGGTCTTACATCATCACCTTCCCGCTCTTTTCAAATGTAGAAGTCAGTGTGGTATCATGTTCTCTTTTATTTTATAGTCTGTGCTGGCGTTGAACTGTCATAATTCGCGCCATAATTCAAATTTGGAATCTGTCAGATACATTTTTGAGCAGCAGTATTTTTATTTGAATTTAAAATTGCCATACACTTAACTAATTTAGCCAGCAAACGAGGGGATGGATTGGACGTCCGTTGGAACGTCACACCGGAAATTACCACGCCTCTGATTGGATATTGATTAAGCTGAAAGTCAACTAGGATTGTGTTGATGTTAGTTGTTACAATATTATTTAGTCCGTACTGGAAAGACCTGTAAAATATAAATAAATTAGCGTATTAAAACTGAGAAAGAAACACTAGGAACTCTAGGAACTAAATGTATCTATGCTTTAACTCAAACTCAAATATTTATTAATTCAATTAGACTTCTTCTAGAAGCATTTTTGAATCGTCATTACATATTTTTTAACATTTACCACCGATACAGAAAGCAGTATCTAATGGAGAAGAACCGGCAAGAAACGCCATAGTTGCTCTTTTACTGAGTCGTCGTACTGGAAAGACCTGTAAAAAAATAATAAATTGGCTATTATTAAAACTGTGAGAGAATAAATTTATGCTTTAAGCACCAGGTCTCCTCCTCCTAAATGTTATGGATGTATCGAAATATTAAGGTTTATTCAGTAATTAGTGTAGATGAAGTTCTTTTATAAATAATACAGAGGTAAGTATTATTGTAGGTTTTAAAAGCTCTCCATATTGTCTTACGCTATCGAACTTGTCTCAAAAAGCTGTCTTTCGTCAGTAATTAATATTAATCTTTATTACCTAATAGAACGAATTACTAATAAGACCTTTATTTCTAACAACTCGGCAGATATTCCGGTTTATCCAAAATTTATCGGTTACTGGTAATATTGAATAATTAACAGCTTTTAACGCATACGCATAAATTTAATAACATCTTAATTTGCTTCTAATTGCTGTTAAGAATGCAGATTAAGATTAGACGATAAATTCGGTTCTTTTGGTTTAGCTTCACTATAAACTAACCAGCTACCTACATTATACATAATATAAAGGCGAAAGTTTGTATGGATGTATGGATGTATGGATGTATGGATGTATGGATGTTTGTTACTCTTTCACGTAAAAACTACTGAACCGATTACAATGAAATTTAGCACACATATAGAGGGTAACTTGGATTAACACATAGGATAGGTTTTATCCCGGAAATCCCACGGGAACGGGAACTATGCGGGTTTTCCTTTGAAAATACGGGCGAAGCCGCGCACGGAAATCTAGTTATACATAACATAAATGTTTGCGGCAAAGAATACCACGAAATAATAAGAAAAATAGCTTTTTGCGTTAGATGAAGAAATCGAAAAATAAACGACCTTTTTATCAATGGATAATATTCTTATTATAAGCAATCTTAAAAGAAATATAGAGTTCAACTAAATAGTAAATACCTACATAATATAATACTTGATTTGATGCAAGTTTGAATTTTTTTAACACGTTACTTCCTGTTATTCTGTTTTGATAATTTTTAATATTTGGTGAAGCTTCAAAATTTTTTTAGGAGCATTTATGTTAAATATATTTGCCTTTAAAGAACTGAATGATTGTTCTTTAAAATAAGACGGTAGCAACAATAATTTACATAAATTTAAATATATCGTAAAAAAGTACATTCAAAAAATAAATAAATTACAATATTTTGTACAAAATAAGCCGGCTTTATTACTTTGCATTGTCCAATAAGAAAAAATGTGGAAAATTTTGCAAATTCATAATTATAAATTATGCGATACAAAAAAAAATTTATATAACGTCATGTTTTAATTAACTTGAGCATTTTTTGGTTTCGGGATTTGCATTGGACCTTCATTGGACATTCGCTATCAAAATATTTAGTAAAAAATTTTTTATTACTTTTCTGTTTATAAGTAGGTATACCATATCTTAGTAACAGGTTTCTCAGTTGTCATAATAATAAAGCACACAGTCTCTTCTTAAAGCACACAGTCTCTATGTTATTTCAATATCCTAATCTTAAAGACTAAATCAATAAACTCTCTATATTATTTCAATTTCCTAAGTTTCCTTCTTCACAGTTAAAAACCAATACATCATATTATAATTAGCTAGACGGTAATTCGTCAAATCATACCATACCTAAAATTATTTACACAAATCGATCTGCCATTGCTGCGGCTCACTTAATGCGCCTGCGTAATAAAAATGGCGACGGAAAAAACTCGGAAATAAGAGAAAGAAGTGGAGGGTCACCCCCGGCGTAAGGAGGGCTCGGGGTGGAGTGCCGGGAGGTAGTAACGTGACCCGGGTATGCTTGAAAATTAGAATTATTTTATTTTTTGTATTACTAATAAAGATTTGTTATATGGAATTTCATGTAAAGAAGAAGACCAATAATTGAAAAATTCATGATTAATAATTGGACATTTTGTTTATAATTACATTTTACGTTTAGTAAATACCTACCTAATACAAAGATATCTGATACGAATTCTTTTACTTATTTAAATAGTAGGTAAATGCTTCATCCCTCTAAAATTTTGAATTGAAATAATTGTTTTCAATACACGTGCAAGTTAAATAACAAGCTAGATTAGTCCCAACTAAATTATCAAAATATATCACAATAATTAATAACAAAAAATTCTAAATATTTCGGACTTCAAATCTTCTCTTGATAATTCAAATACTACACTCACAAATATAATCTTTCTGCACACAAACAACACTAAAAAATATACAAAAATAAATATTACGTCGATCGTTACTTCACCGCGAGCCAGAGGGAGGGTCTTCCCTTGGCGCGCCCCGCTAGGGTGACGCACCCCAGCCTTGACTTGTACCATCAATGCTTTCTGATATACCTATGCCCAACTTCACGAACAACTTTTTAGCGGGAATTTTTGTCTTGCGATGTTTACTTGTGTTTAAACTTTAAATCTTGGTTATGATATGCAGGACTTATAAGTATTTTTAGATTATAAATAAAGCTGTGCCCCGCGATTTTACCCGCAGTGCTCCGCTCCTGTTGGTTATAGCGTGATAAATGGGCTATCTACAACCGAAAGAATTTTTCAAATCAAACCAGTAGTTCCTGAGATTAGCGCGTTCAAACAAACAAACAAACTCTTCAGCTTAACAAAGTATAGACTATAGATTGTTATGTTTTAATAATTTATGTCAATAAATAATTGCGATAATTGGTTGTAAATTGAAGTTTTGACACTCAGGTTTGCGGTTAACAAATGTGGTTGCATCCTTATGATTAAATGTATTTATGATATTATATCTCTATGTTCTAAAATTAAATTATAATATATAAGTTTTGACTCTACCTTTACTCTACTTTAGTTTTATATGACTTATGAATTAGTCAAACATTTTGACTAATAAAGTCCTGTAAATATTAAAATTGTTTTATTTATAATATTTATTACCAATTCCCTCAAATCGTTTTATAAGTGGGGTATTGGTTAAACAAGTTCGTTCATCCAAGGGTCAAAAGTGAAACTGAACTCTATCATTAATAATTTCACTATGGGATAAATTCTGAGGTACAATTTAGATCTATTACCAATGCAACATAGTTTTATTGAATCCATTTGAGGTCTACACCTTTTATTTATAAACAAGAAAGTTTGACTATTTGCATGTTTCACAATTTTTGAAAATAATTGCACCTCTATAACTTTCCTAAGGAACATAACTTATTTTGTTTCAGTTTAGATGCATTTTAGTTTACATTTTCATTGATTTTCAAGTAGGTATACATATAATAATTTAATCTCCAACAGATACATAAGAAAAAGATAATGTTTTATTGTTCTATTTTGCCATCGCACCCGACTTCCAATGAGGTAACAATCAATAAGTCATAACAAATAACATGTTAAGACTAACCTGTTAGTTGTTACCTGACTCCGTTCTCATAAGTTTTCTGATTAGACGTTTTAACACAAAATTGAAATAAAAAATTAAAATGATAGTTCATGAGGAAAGAAACACTTTCTTTAATCTTCTTATATATAAAAATGAATCGCAAAATGTGTTGGTAAGCGCATAACTCGAGAACGGCTGAACCGATTTCGATAATTCTTTTTTTATTATATTCCTTGAAGTACGAGGATGGTTTTTATGTAGAGAAAACGTAAATATGTACCACGGGCGAAGCCGGGGCGGACCGCTAGTGAATAATAATAATAGAATACAAATGGAAGCTGACGTCAAAATATAGAGATATAAACTATGAGTCTGACCTATAGCATCTCTACCACTTAATATTATATATTGGAAAGCTTGTAGGTATGTGTATGTTTATAACTTTTTGCCAAAAACTAGCTAGGATGGTAATAGTACTGTACTAGCTTTCCACCCGCGGTTTTACCCGCGTTTTCAACGAAAAACCCACATAATTCCCGTTCCCGTGGGATTTCCGGGATAATACGTATCCAATGTGTTAATCCAAGTTACCCTCTATATGTGTGCGTAATTTCATCGTAATCGGTTGAGTAGTATTTGCGTGTAAGAGTAACAAACACACACACTTACAAACTTTCGCATTTATAATAGTAGTAGGATAGGATATATCGTCTATACTTTAGAGCTAGAATCTAGATTGTTCTATAATAGATATTACTTTACTTTTGGTTACTGACTAAAACAGCCATTTAAAATTTAAGAATATATAAATATTTTTATATGGATTGTTGTCATACACGATCATGCTGTACCTACAGTGTACATATCGGTTTATCAATTTATAATTTAATTCAGTATCTACCGTAATAATTGAAAATCTGAAATAAAACGTTTAATTTTTTATTTATGATACCTATATAATTCTATATTGAAATTATTTGATCTGAAATTTATATGCCCACAACAACCTAGCCAAGATGACTGTGACAACCTTCACATCATCATCAAAAAAGATCAACTCTAATAAACTTTAAGAATGAACTGTTTTATATTTACATGTAGACTCTTATACCTAAAGATGATGGCTTTAATCATCAATATTTTAACTAAAATTTAAATAATAAATAGATTTAATGTATATTTTATTAAAAAACATATAAATTATTCATGTTTATTTGTTTTTTTATCTGTTGATGTCATTTTTGTTTGCATCAATCAATAGATGAAATCATTTCACAAATTATTTAAATAGTGTTTTTTCTGGTTTTCTCATTGAGAACACCAATAAAAATTTATGTTAAATTTAAATTAAATTACTGATTTAACTTTAATAAATTCGAAGTGTTCAGATAATTTTGAAGAAATAAATCATTGTTTATGTTATATTTATTCTATAAATAACATAATATTACAATCATAATGTTTGTCATTATCATAATGATAATTGTGTTTTTCCATTAAAAGTTGATAATTATAACATTACCGAATAGAAATTATAATATAAATGTATACTGGTTTGAAATATTTAAACGGCGACTCGATTTAAACAGTTCTAATTCAAAATCGAAATAAGACTAAGTAAAAATTGTAAAAGCTTAAAAATAAGATATTAAAAAGTATTTTCTTAAGCGCAGTAATTACGAGAAACTTTCTTGGAAGCCAAATAAAAATATCTAGGCAATAGAAACTAAGAACTTCAGACAAAAATCGAAATATTAAACGAATACTTAAATTAACCCTCAAGTAACGTAGTTTCACATTCATTGCTTTTCAACCCGTTCCATAAGGGCACTTCATTTAAACTCGAAAGATTCCACAACTTTTATTCAAAATTAAATATTAAATGAACCAAAAGCGGCATTCAACACTGGCAACAAATTCTAAGCTAATTTAAAGTTAATGACGAAAAAAATAAACAAAAAAAAAAACAAATGCGATAACATTGAAACTTTTGAGAGGTTGTGAATTTATTAAAAACAAAAATGTCCGTTAATTAAATCCGTAGTGAGTACGACCAATTAAAATACCTATGTATTTAAGTTAGGTGCATTAAACTTGGTGCACTCAGGGGTGCAGGGTGGCGTGGGTGGAAGAACACAAAAATAGGGTGATAAGAGGCACGGCAGCCATCTTTAAAACAGTCACCCTACGTCTGCCGATTTTTATGGAAATGTAGGTAATGGTATGTATTGACGTTCTGATTTGAGACTGATTAAAATATTTAGGAAGATTTGCAATGTATTTTTAAAGAACAAATTATGGTAATTCTTGAGATTAATATAAAAGTAACGATATTTTTAATTTGCGTGATTTATTGAATATACAGTGTACATTTTAAATTTATTAAAATATTACTTTTGAACATACAGTGTTAAAAAGTAATATTTTAATAAAATTAAAATATATAAAAACACCTGCTCTATTTTAGATATAACATAGGTTTTATTTTTATTTTTAAATTCAAGTAAGTAGATACTTATAAAATAAATCAAAACTATTTTTAAACTTTAGTAAAATAGTTTAGGTACCTACTTTGTTCCTGCGTCATATCATATGCTTTACTTTTTTGAACAACTCATTAAAAAATATGACAAATATGATCACATGATGCTCTATAAATAGAATAAAAAACAAATAAATTATAATTTAATCTAGATAAATTAAACATACATACAGCACATATCAAATAATTTTTAACACAATTAAAATTCACACATCATATCTGTACATAGCCTTACAATAATACTCTTATATAGGCTACCCATAGACACACATAAAAACCATTTACCAATAGTAAATACATTCGATACAAAGCCGTAGGGCTGTCCCAAAAATCAATAACCATTGAAGTAAACGAGGCATGACATTGTAGGGTAAAAAAATCCTTAGGGTCGCGAACCCTAGGTTTTTTGTGACGTTTTTTATAAGGGTAACACAGTGGATAGCCTGGTACTTATGTGCTTTATTTATGGGTATAGAGAGGGTAAGGCCCTCTGAGTTTTTTTAATATCCTGTGGGAGATATATATATGTTTTAACGATGTTGCAATTTATTGTTCGATTTCGTTATGGCTATTTACTGGTTGGTAATTTATCGTTGGGTAGTGTTCTCCTAGTTAAACAGAGATAATAACAAATTTGTTAAATCTGGTTTTATGTAGGCTAACGATAATTTCATATTATCACTGAATAGTTAAACCTTGCCACCTTTTGTTAAATATCCATCAATCCATATTTTAACTGCTAAAAGTTTTATTTATTAATCTAACTCGGAGAAGATCATAAGCTCTACATATCTACATTTAAAAAAAAATGTGTGCGTGTACTAGTGTACACACGTAAGAAGTGAAACTTCTTTATGACCTTATTTTAAAAAAAATAATTTACTATATGCAACTTTACAGAAATACGTCGAATCACGCGTGGTAGGGGAAAAAGATGGCGCGTAACGGAAAAAAGTCACGCGTAACGAAAAAATGTTACACTAAATTTTTTTCCAACCCCGATAAAGAAGTTTCACTTCAATCATTCTTATAGGTGATACCTACTACATCAAAGTAGACTTTCACATGTGTAGTTCTCAAAAACTTATTTTAAAAATTAAAATAGCCTTTCTTTAATAGCCTGATCCAGAAAAATAGTAAATGTTCTTCTTTTCCGCGTGTAAGTGTGTATGTTCGAAGAATTAAGCCTACTAGGTAGGTATTTAGTTTGTCTTAATTGTGTGAATTTGAATACCAAAAATATCATATCATTGTTAATGATTGTTTAATTTTTTCACGATTTGTTATCACGCATTTCAAAAGGTACAATTTATTTTCAACACACCTGTGTGTAATTTCAGAATCTGATAGCAATGATTTTTTTTTATTTCTACGCCATAACGTTACTTGTTTTTTCTATCTTACCATAACCCAAACCACCAGACCAAGACGTTGGTTCGCCATTAATTACCGTAGTGCTCAGTCACCATGACGACGCCCACGCAATCCGACCAATAATGTGGGTAATGTTACTAATACGCCACGCCCATTCTATGTCACTTTTTCATTTACCTAATTAATATGTGTTAATGAGCCTTTCTTTAATGGCCTGCTTGTTATGGGAGTAACCACACGTTCGTATGGAATCTCTAGGCAATCTGATTGTAGGGAATGGCTTTTCAAGTAGGATTTATCTTTTTAGAACAGAACTGTTAGGTAGAAATTGAAAGTTATTAAAGTGACACTTCTTTATGCACGACAAGAGTAAAATTTAAAGGTCTCGTCATGGCAATACCGTCACGTCATGCAGACGACGATTTTGGTATCTTTGAATCTTGACAAAGGACTTTCACTTCTGACACGTGTGCTCGGCACACACGCTCTATATGTGCTTTTACTTTTTGACAAATTTGTCATTTTACCGCGTATGATACGAGAGAAAAGATGCCCAAGAGTATAATTATGTAGGTAGGTGTATGTGCCACAGTATAACCAAATACATATCTAATTTCTATTTAGTGTTCAGATGTTTTCTTTTGAAGATTTGAATGCATGACTAACTACTCTATCTTTAGATTAGAAACTTGTAGAGTCTCTACATGATCTCTACAGTAGAGATCATTATCGTGGATATACTCCAGTGTATTCCAGTTAAATAGGTTTCTAATATAACTTCTGGAAATAAACTTGACATTAAAATTCTGCTGGTTCCAAGTCTTGGCATCTTTTTATTTTATAACTAGCTACTAAATACTTAAACCTTCATCTTGAATCACTCTTTCTATTAAAAAAACCGCATCAAATTCCGTTGCGTAGTTTTAGCATACATAGAGACACAGGGACAGAAAAAGCGACTTTGTTTTATACTATGTAGTGATGACTAAACTTAGGTACTATACGTAGATACTAAATATCACATAACCGTATCTATAAATAATGCAATTAGGTTTAATACCGTTTAATAATAATATAGATACAGTATTAATGAGTACTAAAAATAGGATAAACTTGATGATTTGATGGGAAGAAACGAGATAAGCATGTCCGTTATAAAATGTTACTGGGATCGTAAAATTGGAAAGTTGAACGGACCCCTGATAAATATCTGATGGGTAAAAATAGCTGGATTATGAGATGTGCCCAAGTTTTTAAAATGTGATCTTGACATTTTGTGAATCTAAAAATGTCTATTATCATGGTATCGTGGTAGATTCATTAGATTTTAAGGTACCTACAATTACACACATATTTAATGGAAGTGATAGAGATTAGACCTATTAGACTTAATAATATAGGAAGTAACTGCTTAAAAAAATACTTAGGTACCAGCATTTTCACTAAAATAAAAAAAATGAATCACAGACATAAGTATTTGTATTTTCTAGATATTTCAGTTGTTCTACAAGTTTTATATTACCTAGACTAGTATCTAGATGATCGGGAATTTTTTGTAAGTACATACTTAAAATATTGAAATTCGTTACCTGTACCGTACCTTTTTTATATAAAACTGAACCAAAGCACTCGACACATTTTATCCACCCACAGTTATCTAAAAACTATATTTTCTTAATTGCATCAATAGCATCAAATTATACCGCATCCAATTTAAATAAAACATCAAATGTACCCGAAAATCTATAACGTGACGCAATAGTAATAGTCAATTAATTAATAACCATAATTCGTTTCTCTAGATGCTTTCTCATTACCAGCCCGACTAGATTCCGTCGAATTATGCATTATTACATTATCAAACGGGTTAAGATCTGGTCCTATAAACTTGAATTTACTCAATTTCCGCTTACACTGTACAAAATAAACACAAAACGAACATAACCCTACACAGTATTACAACCACTATCTCAAACGTACAACGATCATTTTAGCGTAAACCAATTTGCGATAGAAGCACCATTCAATCGTTGGATGTTTTTCAACTGTAAAAGGGTTTGATTTGAATAAACGTGCTTGAGATTGTTTTTTAATAAAACCAAGAACTCGTTCCGTTAAATGCTCTCGTGACGTCATATCAATTGAAATTGCGAGTCTTGAGTCGTTAGAGGAGGTTAATTAAAACCATTTGGATATCTAGTAAATAACTTCCAAATAAGCCTAGGTTATTCAATTACGTTTAGATTAGATTCTGGCTTGCTATTTATCGGTTTTTATGCGAATATTTATTGTGAACAAAACAACATGACGTGAGGTAAGGATAGGTAGGCACTTAATATAGATATCTTTTTTATTATTTATTATTATATTAAATATCCAGAAATATATTTAAAGTAAATAATGCATCTGTGTCTATATACTGACCATTTCTTTATAAATACTTTTATAAATACTTTGATTTTCTTGTATCGTTTCTTACATTAATTTATTATAAAAATGCGTTTAAACGATTCTTTAGAACTTTTTCTTTCTTCTACTTTCTACTTTCTTCTTATTTAAAGAACTAAACACGAATCAAATTGCATCCAACAAAAGCATGCTATTTTATTGCATCTTAATAATAACAAATGGCAAAGGTGCAACCTGTAAAGCCACAGAACAACAATAAACATTTTGCACCGAAATTGTCAACACCAATTGATCTATTATCGACACCCCAAAGTTTCCGAACGAACCTCGGCACGGACCAACAAAAAAAACCAGAGACTCGTGTCAATACTTCATCTATTGACATTAAGTAGCATTGATCCGATCAGGTAAAAAACTTATTAACATCTATATTAAAAAAGTGTTACGACGTTTTTGTTAACTTTTTTTTCGGAACCCTATATTCGGAATTTAAATTGTGAGATACTTTTTTTTATTGTTGCCACTTAACTCGATCACGGTAGACGAATTTCAATAATGTTTGTGGATGGAGTCATGTTTTTTGGCGCGCTTTTTCATACAGTTTTTGTTGTAAGAAAAACGTGTGAAGCCCCGTTTTTGCGATGACGATAGAGCGTTTTTATAAGCTTACGTAAATATTATTTAAATTGTGATTTTTAATCCTGCTAGTGTCGGGATACTATTAAAATAATAACTGAATAATTTTTTTTAATGACGTATTAAAATATTTTTGCGACTTTTTATATTATGAGTCGTTTATATGCGATATTCTTCTTGGATAAAAATAGAAGTCTTCGACCTTTGTACCATATTTTTAACTGGTCTACAATTTATTTTTAACCAATTTTCATAAACTACAATTTAGCTTTCGATAGTTTTATGGTCACATATTTCTTTTTTTTCTAATGAGGTTAGAATTCAGAAGGGCTTAGTGTAGTAGAATGAGGTTAGAGTTTAGAACCCACATAATTATATTATTGTGAATTGTGATAACATACCTACTGTAAGTAATACATAATATAACATCAATTCTATTCTATCGAGTGGTATGGGATGTGCCTAATTCCAATATTTTCCAATATTTTCCAGGTCTATGTCATATAGACTTGCATAGCCAAACTACTGTTCCGATTTTAAATATTATGTTGTATAGATGATAAAAAACCCAAAATCAACCCACTTAAAACTGTAGATGCAGTAAGGTCTTCACGAAGCAAAGCCGCAGCCAGAAGCCTAGTAAATTTATCTATATATAATGTCGTTACTTTCTAATTTCTATACGCTTCTTTTTGTATTCAAATAACATTTCAAAAGAGTAAATAAAAACAGTACCTCATCATCTAAACAAACTGTCCAAACAACTTGCAAAAATAAAACATCACACTTAATTATAAAAATTAAATATCCCTCCTTGCGAATGGCATAAAAAATCCATATTCACTTCATAATCCCCGCAAAAATGAGACGAAATCAACGGAGCCGTGTTCCTAATTAATTTCCTAGGGAAAAATTAAATTAAGGGGTGGAGAACATTTTTGCCAAACTTAAATAAAAATGCAGATAGGTAGTCGAGGGTTCTTTGAAGTCGAGAGCACGGGAGCGTGCATCTTGAAAACGACCCTTGGAGCCTTTAAGGTGTATACGCTTGGATTATTTACTGCGCCTTATTTATTGCTTGTACATAATTATCGGCTGATAGACATTTTTGATTATTTTATAATGAGGGTAGGTGAGGAATTTGTGTATTTTAGCAGTTACTGTGCGGTGTCACATAGCTATGGTAATATTGCTAAAAGATATGTATAATCATTTTTTCTTTATTATCAAGTAAAAAGTAAAATGGTAAAAAAATAATGGTAGAGCTTAAAATTGGAAATGCTTTCATTATTTAGTCAAAGTCATGTTTACGATGTAAAGATCTTTATGGCAATTTTTTTATAGGTATGTACTTATATTATACTTTTTCGTGAAAGAGTCTATATTAGCATTTATTCATTTTAGTAGGAACAGTAACTTAAATCAAATCAAACACAACCCAATAAAATATTTATACTGATTACATACCTATACTATAACAAGTTACCTACTTACTTACTATAAAAAGTTATAGAGCATTTTGCCTTCTAAAAACTTAAAATACGCTTCAACCACATAGAGTAAAACACTATATATTTCTATGTACGTTCAATAAATCTATTTATAAGCAAGTACCCTCTCGTAGTCAAACATGGGGCCCTTTGTTTGATTTCCATAATAGAAAACACAAATTGCCGAAAGGAAATTTTTCCTCAGACCCTACACCGTGGATGTTCGAAAATATTTTTTAAGATGATGTACGGTTAACAAAATAATAATAAATACTAGTTACAGTTAGTATAGGTCTACCAGAATCTGATGGCATATTTATATTTACGAAATAAAAGATTTTCATATGGCAATTTTATTTGACAACTATCAAATTGGTTGTCAAATTATTTGTCTTCTTTGCAATTGATGAATAATTTTTAAGATTTTGTCTAAAAAATCTTCGAAAATGTCGAAAAAGCCGCTGCGATCACAAGCAAGAGGTGTTGTTTATAATGTGTATAGAAAAACATTCGATGAAGAAGGGTCAAACACATCACAATTTTCAATTTTGAATATTTTATTGGTAAGTTGGACTTACCCGTTTTGATACTTAAAATAAAAAATATTATAAGTAGGTAACTATAATGTTGTTGTTGTTGTTTGTTGATAACTTACAATATAATTTTATGAAAACTTTACAGGAGTTTCCAATACGGCTATTCGTCAAGTCCAAGCTGTCCAAGTCAATTTTATAATGTGTGTATCTTTAATACTTACGAAAATAAACATAGTTTTATTTTATTTTTAATTTATTTTATAAAAAATTATTAGCAATCTAGTTTTGATCTACATTATCATTATCATATCCATATTTTTTCATGGCATAATGATAATGAATACACAAATATAGGTATGTGTAAATAATAGTATGTATTACATAGATAAAATTAATATGTATATTGTATATTATACATGTAAGTATGTACGTACCTACATAATATTAAGTGGATATCTCATTATTAAGTACAGTATTGTTCACTTATGTAATATGACTAATGATGTTGAGGACAAAATAAAAAATAATGAAATAATTTGGAAAATCCAAAAGTGCACGCCTCATAATTT
>CAJQZN010031569.1:13999-28348 GCA_907164685.1 Colias eurytheme | reverse complement strand
GGAATAAGAACCGAGAACTTTTGATGCCTTTATCAACTGATATTTATATACCACTATGGGCACACCATAGTATGCATACTGTTTCCTTGATTTTTGTCATCTTTGAGCTGTTATCAGTCCCTAGAAAGCGACCAGCAAGTTTGACAAAAGGCATCAGCATCATGATTTCTTTCATTACTCTTTACATGCTTATGTAAGTAATTATTGGAAATGTTTTATATATTTTTTAACCCTTAAAGCTTTTCTGTCACTTTTTTAGTACATGTACTTATTGCCGTGTAAATCTTGAACGTTCCAAAAAATCTAGAAAATTGACTACGTTGGAGAAAGTACGATAACAATCCTTTATTTTTCTCCTACATGCCAATTATAGAGAACATTTCGTTCGTGTGCTAGGTGACTGTTGAATTTAGGGATTCCCGGAATTAGTGATGGTTTGTGTTTCTGGTCAATAATAGCTTTAATGAAATAGTTTCCATGTTTGATTGCTATTGATTTAACTTTCAGGTGAGATAAACTGTTGTTTTTGCTCTAAAGATTATGATATATTCAAATAATTCTATGACAAAATATTCGAAATATAGCTGGTCCGTTTTTTGGGACAGTGCCGTAGATACAGGTAACTAAGAACACATTGGCATGTCCCAAGAAACGGACGTTGCCATGATTCGTACTTTAATAAAATATCACTTTTATGGGAATTTCTTGCTTTAGAGTCTTTAATTATATGTAGAATTATTTTTAATTAAGTTCAAAATGACGAATATAATCTAAGACCAGTTAAATCTGTTGGATCGACAATAGAACCGGGAGTTCCTCGACCTCCACATGCATTTCGTCTAAATGTCCTAATCATCGGCCAAATATCACTTCACATTTTAGAAAAACCATTATTATTTTTATTAAATGAAACCAAAGGTTGCTTGACACGGAATAATAAATGTTATTTAACATTCCACACAACTAAATAGTGTGATTGAGCTCGAGAGGGCTCGATTATCATTTGTTAGGTATTTAGTTAAAATTGAAGAATTTTTTGTTATAATAGATAGTGAAAATACTGTGATACAATAAAACAATAAAATGCTACTTGAAATTGTTTTCAATTGTGTTATATTAGGTGAATTTTATTTTTTTTCGTTCTTATTTTATAAGCTGTATGACAGCGTTGTCCGTTTTTTGAGACAGCAATGAAGACGGGGTTTTTGGCAAAGGCCGTTTTAACGGACATCCTGAAAAACCTACTTACAGAAAATTTGTTTTATTTTTTTCTCTACTATAGTATTTTTTAATCAATAACTATCACTAAAACCAATTCAGGTCAATCTGGGTACATTATTTCAGGGCTTGCCGTGTTAAGGGTTAATATTGTATACATTTAATATAGAATTATATGTTTACCCATTAACAGCAATATCATAATAAACTAATATTTAATTTGGAACATTTGGAATATATCTATATTATATCTTTAGCAAATTAAATCTATTTCAGAAAGACTACTTTCATGACTCTATCACCACGTTGGTTGATGTAATTAAAAAGCTGATCATTTTTGTAAACGCCCACTGTACAAAATATCAAGTATTCTATCGTTATTACTAACAAACACAATAATAAATCACAAAGAATAAAAAGAAAAACACACATGAATAAAACGAATTTGAAGGGAATTACAAAAAGACAAACGTTTTGTTACCTGCACGTTCACATATTCTAAGCCGGGTATAAAGGATTAAATCAGTTTACGATAAGATCACCTCTATTTTATTTTATGATCAATGAAACAAAACGGGGTAAAAAGTCCTAAAAACGCTTTATCACGTAAAAAATCCTGTACATATCTCAACATCTTACCTTAAATTTTAACGTTTAAGCATCAACTTATAACCTGTCTTCTATTAATTATTATGAAACGTAATGTTAAATAGACATTTAGGTAAAAATGTAAAGAAGTTAAATTCAATTCGGTAGCGTTTTAATAATCACTGTGTTATTTATTTTTATTTACAGATGCGTGGAGAGCTTATGTAAAGGTGATTTTGTATATCCACTTCTAAGGACATGGTCTATGCAGAAATTATTTGTTTTGATTATGTTTTCATATATATCTCACCTATTTAATTATACGAGTCAATGGCTTATTGTGGATATATTTTGGCGCTATATTTTCAAAGGTAAGTACTTCATGTAGTCATTTTTCTCTTTTTAGTATAAAAATTACGATTAATTCAAACAATTTCTCTGTTGGTTTTAAAAATAACATACGAAGTTTACCAATATTTAATATCTATATAATTAGAATTTATCTGTTGTGATTTATACAGGGTGTCCCACTTTCGGTATACTAAACGCAAAGGGACTTGTAGTTTTGCATACGCTGAGTACGTAAAAAATACTTATAAAATTCCAGACGCATTTTTTTTTCAAATAGAGGAGTTCTTAAAATTTCATGTGTACACCCCTAAAAAGCAACCCGCCCAACTTGGCCACCCGCACGTGAGCTATCGTTTAAGATTATGTTTTCATAGACAAAATGCTCACATTAGCAAAGCGATATATGCCGGCTGCGCGAAGCTAGAGAAGAATACATGGATTTTAAGGAAAAATTTGGCGAAAAATTTTTCACGTAATTTTGTTATTTATTTTTTACGTGATCAGTGTATGCAAAACTACAAGTCCCTTCGCGCTTAGTATACCGAAAGTGTGACACCCTGTATATCTAATAATAAAGTTTAACTACTATATTCTTAATATTAAATTGTAATGGTTCTATCGTGGTATATTATTATTAGTCTGTGGTTCTATTTTATTTGTCGAGGTTTTTGTCGTATTTATAAATAATTAATAGCTACAATCGTAATAAATCCTTGTCACGTTCTATTGATGTGCATACATATACTAGAATTACGTAGGTCAAGCCAAATCTAAGCTTAACACCTGCCCATATGAGATAGCACATTATCCTACGATTTAGTGGGCTCGATGCTCCATAACGTCTAGCATGTAAATTATGATAATTCCCAGACATTTTTATCCTTAATTTTGTTAAGTACTATGTTGCATGTTGCATGATAAGCGTAGATAGTGTAATCAAAATAAATCTGTCAACTGCCTACCTATTCGGATTAGGGCAAACAATATAGAACCATGTATTATTTTACTGCTATTTAAAAAGAAAGGACTTCTTCATGAAAAAAAAGCCGTGCTTTCATTTAAAATACGAATCTTAAGCTTATTAATTTATTATAAGTATGTGCTGTTAGATGAAATCAAGAACGCACATCACTAGTCGCGGCCACGTCCCCTCCCTAATGCTGGCAGATGTCAGTCTATTGCGCGGGAAGAAAGCAGTGTGACGCGACATTCCGTTTGGATATATTAAAAGCTATTAATTCATTAAAAGTCTTTATTTAATATCTTATTAGTACTTAAATATTTACTTCACGGATTAAATGAAACAACTTTTAAAGAAAGCGCCATCTATCGCACATTGTATGAAATAATGCAAGTTCCATCCGTTGGCTCCATCCCTGTTCCCTAGAATGGATATAAAAGTCTAATTTACTTAGTTCTAATATTTTTTTTTTGTTCATTTTCCATTCACATCGGAAACCTCGAAGTGTTTTGAATAAATTGTATGTGAATTCTAGTGTGATAGTTTTGAAAATTAATCCTTGTTCTAACTTTCAAAAATGTTTAAATTTGTTTGAGGAAATTGTAACAACTTGGCTTTTTGTTTACCTCTTCAAACCGGTTGAAAGCATCTTATGGTTAATGGTTATGCGTCATATGCTTCTCATGGTCACAGTCGACTACATACAGTACCTACATCAATGTTATAACATTAGTTTAATGAATTTCTTTGATTTATTTTCAGTAGGTATAGCGGAAGGTAAAATAGTTGTATTTTTTCCATCATGTTTTTAAATCAAATTATGCGTTGCAGATAAAACTGTAGAATAGCAATTTCTATGCAAAAACAAACTTAATTAAACGAAAAGTTTGGAAGACCCATTATCGATTAATATTAATTTGAATTGCTTCCTGGTTCGTTATTGCAAATGCATAAAAAAATATTAACCTCCTTTGACCTTTAATTTTTTGGACATTTTTTTTATGTTTTCCTGGACAATTCAAAATCTATTATGTGTAGGCATGCAACTTAAAATAGTTAACCAATTGATATTTTACACGAATAATTAATAGTGTCAAGTGTGTTGGCTGAGAAATATCTTTGGTTGCTGTCCTTTTAGTACATAATTAAGTAATTTACCCATTATACTTAATAATCTTATTTCTTTACTTTTTTGAACCGGTTAATGGAAGCTATTCTTTACAATTCGAGTAATACACTGATCAATTCACTCCTCATAAAACCCTCAACCCTTCCCCCAAAGACAGTCAATAATATATCGCTATCAGAACAAATCTGCTTTATATTAATATACTAATAAAACAAATACTGTACTATAACAACAAAAAAAATGACTAAGGGAAAAAACGTAATCATATTCAACCAAAAAAGAAGATAAGATAAAAAATAAATTTTGAATGAATATGACCAAGCATAGATAATAGATATATGTATAAGATATTACCTAATCATCAATATCCAATATCCATGTTAAAAACAATTTTTTTGTCTAAATTGAGCGCATGTTTTGTTTGGGTATATACATAAATTGTTATTTATATTTTGCCCAATACCGATAGAATACCTTCATGAAACAATTTTAATTAAAATTCTTAACTGACCCGGCTAGTACCTGTCTAAATTGTTGACCTAAATTTTGGCACAATTGGCCTAATTGAGGCATCGGGATGTCAGATTTCCATTTACTCCGATGACACGCTACGATGTGAAATCTGCTTGGTTCCACTCGACGTTAAGAGCACTCCCGTTTCTAATTAAGGATTAATTGAGTAAGGGTATGACGGAGAGCCTCTTTGTCGCCGAGTTCTAACGTGCTAAAACATCGCTAATACTTTGGCGCGAAAAGCGTTATCGTTGTTTGTTACGCCGCAGTGCTTTCTCGACACCACTCATTACTTTGATACATATGTCGTAACTACATTTTTCAGTTTTCACACGACGGGCTTCAGTAGTTTGCGTACTAGGTCGGAAATGTGATGTGAATTGTGAATACAAGTCGACACTCAGTTGGCCGCCACGCGCTGTCGGCGATACACGTAGCGCAATGTTTCGTGCAGTGTCAGTTGGCTGGAAGAAATACTGGTGGGGAACAGGTACGGAACTACAATTACGACATCCTCAATGGAGCAGCTCTGTCATAATCTCTTCCGAATTCAATAACATATCGATTCTATACAGGATTTAAATTAAACCCGCGAAATAAATCTGGGTGACATTTTTTAAGTGCAAACTTTTCTCGGTCAGTGAGCATTTCTTTATGGAAAGTAGTTTAAAACTCGAGTGGTGTATTTTAATGCAATAGGAAATGACTAAAATATTTAGTTGCTCGATAGATGTTAATAAGGGCAGTGGATTGGCAGCAAATGGAGCATTGTGATCGAGATTCGCGGTATTCATTTGTATGTATGCTTGTATAGTATAAACTATTTGCGTTTTCCTTCGTTCATATTCGGTTGGATGTCGGTTATTTCCGACGCACGTGGGCTCTTTTGACAGGTGGTACGCGAAAACGTATTGTTTGAGTTCTGATAGCAATGTGTCGGTGATAAATGTAAATAGTAAACAACGCTAGGTAGAGCATAATCTTATTTATCCCATTGTGATGATTCCCTCCTTGATCTATCTCCTTCTTGCCAAAAATTAAAATTGTATCTCCATAATATGATCTTATTTTAACCATTTAGTTTGAAATTGCTATAATATGAGATAGAAATATTTAAAAAGCGTAAATCATTCTTCGTCATTATGAATGCTAACCGGTTGCTAATTGTATCATAATTGATTCAATTATTGAAAAAAATATATATAAGGTATTTAGAACAGGTATCAATATAAGATTTTATAATAATGATTGCCAACTTGGCTATATTATAGAATGTAGAGTCCCGCTGTCTTTATTAATTACTAGCGGTCCGCCCAGGCTTCGCCCGTGGTACATATTTACGTTTTCTCTACATAAAAACCATCCTCGTACTTCAAGGAATATAATAAAAAAAGAATTATCGAAATCGGTCCACCCGTTCTCGAGTTATGCGCTTACCAACACATTTTGCGATTCATTTTTATATATATAATAAAGAAGATTGATATATTATTTTGCATTTTATTTTACTTGCTATTTCAATCATACGGAAAAAATACTATAACTTAATTGATATTTTAGGTGGTTCGATATGTATTTACAAAATTATAAGCATAGTTTAATTACGCTCTAGTTATGTTCTATTTTTTTTTTCACTTCATTATATTTAATGATACATAAGTAATGTTTTTTTTAAGATCTTCAAATATGGACTTTCACTTCCATTTTTAATTCTAAAAACCTTGTAATTTTAATTGAAATTTATAAATAAATGGTATAACGATAAAGTGAGAGAGCGACTTTTTTTTCTGTTTTCGTAATTGAAATTAGTTAATAGATTCATATTTAAATTATGCGTGAATGTTTCTGGATTAATGAAATTTAATTCCTCTCTACTGTTTATACTCTACACCTTGAATGCATTAAAATTATTATCAATCTCTAATCAATTAAAATTGTGATAATTATTTAATACATTCATTCTTTTTACCTCGTGTTCAATCAGAGCATGCTGCAATTTAACAGTAAGAAGAACGTTTTGTTTTACCTATAAATAGGAATCCCTTCAGACAACAAGCTTCTATTTTCATCTACGCTATTTTGTTATATGTACCTATTATATAAATAACCTGAATGGATGACGTCACCAAACGGAATCCCGCGTCGTCCCCAGCTATTACGTCATTAGGGATGCAGTTTACGATGCATACAAATTAATCACTGTTTTTGAATCTCTCGTTGGATAAAATTCTCGTGTTAGTTAGTTTCCATATCTACTCCTCCGACACGGCTGCACCGTTGCACATGAAATTTTGTTCGGGTAGGTCTGAGAATCGGCCAACACCTATTTTTCATACCCCTCAGTGATAAGAGGCAGAACAATGTCCATATAAAATCATGCGCTATTTTTACACATGAATGCTATGAGTTACTTCAGCTGATTGAAACTTTGCGTGTACATAACTACATAAGTATGTACGACAATTAATTAGCCAATGTCTTCATATTATGAAATGATTACAATGTGTTGTAAGACGCTGTCTTTGTAAATCAAAGCTATATAATTTACAAACAATTACAACGCGTTTGTAACACAGTTTCAAATAAGTTAATTAAGAACTTGGCGATAATAACTAAATATATTTTTAAACACAACTCAATTCGAGGTATGTATTCAAAATATGTTTAAATCTAATTTAAACATTTAAGTTTTATTATAATTAGCGATAATATAGAATTAAGATTTTCTTAAAGCCAATCTTTCGAGTGAGCCTTACTTTTTGAGATAAAATATATTCACTTAAATAAAAAAGCAGTGAGTTAATTTTAAACGTTTACATATAAACTACACAAGACCAATATTACAAAAAAAGGAATAGACTTTAGACTTCAAGATCCATACTATGAAATTTTCCAAGGCAACGCACCGCAAATCGATTTTCAATTCACTCATTGTTTATGACGCAATCACTTATCAATGATCAATAATATGCATTTCAATGATTTATATTAATTAAGAATACGTATTAATAATTCATGTTTTAGTTTCTGTTGCTTATAAATTATAACAACTAATTTAAATTTTAACGTGTCTTGGATTACTAATATTTTGATATCATTAAATTGAAACAGTTCAGTTTTTTCCTCTATGTTCATGGACAATGACTTTAAATAATACAACATACCATAGATATCAATGTTGTTAAGAGGAATTGGTTGTATTAAAATTATATTACCAAGGTTAGATTCATATAATTCTGTAATGTTCTAATGAAGTGAAATAAATTTTAGATGAAACGTTAGGAAAATAATAGCTGCATCTCATAAATATCTATCGTACCTAGAGCTTGGAATAAAAATGGAAATGATGTGGTTATTTTTTCACACAGCTTGAAAAAGGAAACTACATTTATTTTTGCTCCAACAAAATAATTTTACATTTCTGTGATACCTTTTTTTAAGCGGGGAAATCTTGCATAGATATCCACGGCCCCCGGGGAAGTAGCCGTGGGTTATGTCGGATTCTTACTGACTAAAACCCCACTGTGTTCCGTCGAGCCGCTTCAATGATGGGGCCGCGGGTATTGGTTGGAATTCTTCCGCGACATTTCTGTGATACCTAGTATTAGAGTAAGGTATTAAAATCCTGGAAAATTCCTCCTTAATTACAAAATAGTAGAAGTAGATGTAGATTAAAATATTACCTAGTCATATTTAAATGCAAAAAGCAAATACTTACTTACATTCACTACCTACACTATTGACATCTTATATATAAAATTCTCGTGTCACAATGTTAGTCTGCATACTCCTCCGAAACGGGTGGACCGATTCTCATGAAATTTTCTGTGCATATCGGGTAAGTCTGAGAATCGGCCAACATCTATTTTTCATGTGTACCACGGGCGAAGCCGGGGTGGACCGCTAGTAATATTATAAAATTGTATAGTGTCGTAGCTACCTAATATCTATCATTGAATAGAGTTGTAAAAAATCAACCTAAGGCCAATAAAGATACTTACAAGCAATTAGGACATAATACAGAACAAACGTTACTAATAACAAAAAGCTTTTAGAACTACATCAAAATCGCATTTACCGAAAATCAACTACGGCTTCCCTTTTATATATTTAATTACTAGCTTTGCGCCCGCGGCTTCACCCGCGTACTAAAAGAAAAGCTCCCGTTCTCGTGGGATTTTTGAGATAAAAACTATACTATGTCTTTTCTCGGGTCTCAAGTACAAAGTACATTTCATCTAAATCAGTTCAGAGGTTGATGTGTGAAACAGGGACAGAGAGACAAAGTTACATTAAGTAAAGTTAGCATAAATCTAGCTCTCTCTATTCATAATCTTACAATATTTAAGAACCATTGAATCAAAATTAATTCAATAACATTGTTACATATTTCCATAACATTATAGTACGAAACGTGATTCTATTAAAAACAATTACCTAATAAATCTCAACAACTGTATTTGAGTTCAGTATCTATTATAATAATAAACGTATGCAAATATTCTTTATACATAAAAATGTTAGTTAATTTTTGTATTACAACTTCGATAAAATGCGCTTTCAACTTGTTGGTATGCCATAAGGTTATGACAACAGATAGTCTTTTATGAATCTAAACTGCGTTATCTGGGTCACTGCAATGGATTGAATACACGTCATATCAATCACTTTTATTTAATGCTTGTAATTTATCTTGTAAATGAATTGAATGCTTTCAAAATTGTGTTAAACTTTCAGAATGTATGTATACTATTATACTCATTTGCGTTAACAAATACGGAACCAAGCGGCGTGAAGATAATTAAACGCTCGTTAAAAAACATGTTAATTATTTAAAAAAATATATTAATTATTTATTCTATAAAATAATAACTGAAGAAAATTAAATAAATTCCTTGTCTATTTAAACAATAAACAACATTAAGTAAGACTCTTTCTTACCTACTATAGCGTTACTATAAAAAACATCATAAATATTCAATAGATATATCATTCCAAAAGAAGTATAAAGTACTCCGTATTTTTTGTTTGAGGTAAAATTTCTCTCAAACCGGTTGAGCAGATAGACAAGCGATGCTCGGTCAACTGTATGGGCAATTAAAAAAAGTTAATAACTATGAACTTTGCGCTAAATAGGACATCTATTGTAATATACAACGTATAAATTGATATAGATATGGAGAATATTAATTTTATGGAGCGAGATATTAGGAATAGATGATGAAGAAGATATTAGGAATTTAAGAACAGAGTAGGAATGCCAAATACCTACTTAGTTAATAAAACTGGTTATTTTTAGGGATACGGATTTACATCAATTAAGCTCTACTATGTTTAATGTAATGGCGGATTTTAATGTTATTTCTAATTTTTGACATTAACAAAAATTGGCTCATTTTAATAAGAGACGTCATATTTGCTAAATTTAAATACCTACTCATTAGCACGCAATTTTTTTGAACAAAACCCAAATAATATATTATTAACTTATAACCATTACAAGAAATAATAAAATCATATTATAAAGACAAATGAATTGCATGACAATGTTATTTACGATTTTAGATAATTTTTCATTTTAATTTTTAACGTTCACAGATAACAGTTGTGTCAGAATGCTGATAACATTTAACACCAACTTTCTATGATTCTTTTCCTATCGTTTAAAAAGCGGAAAAGAGATATTGACCCCCATGAAATTTAATTTTCGTCAATAATGAATCAAAAACAAAACAATTCAGAGCCCAAAAATCAAAGCAGATTACTATTTATCCGTTGATATTTTAGTTATGTAATATGTCAACATAATACTTTTAATTAGTACCTATATTTTTATAATTGTGATAAATATATCCTAAAACCTAATTTCCTACGTCTTATGTACGGATTTTCCCTATTTTATATTCAAATAATTTTGCATGCTTCCTTCAAACAATAATAACATAATATTATTACATGTTGTTTTTATGACAATTTCAAGGTCTATAGGTAATTCGAATAGCAATTTACAAATTACAATTCAGTTTGGTGGCATTATAAAGTCTTATTGTTAACTTAAAATATTATATATTAAATTGTAGCTACCTACAAAATGAAATTATAATTTGGTTAAGAATATGACAAATCCATGACAAATTTATTTGAGGTACAAATAAATACTTAAGAAGAAAATAAGGTTTAATTATATTTATAACAATATTCAAATTATGAACCCTGATGATATTGGATGATAAAGTATTTGAGGATGTGCATCAACTTATATTTAAAGGAATGATATTCACAGACATTCCTTTTGGAACTTTATTAAAGTGAAACTTTTATTACATCGTCTCAAACTTTTTGGTCTGTGTAGCGCATGTCGCGTGTATCGCGGCTGCCGAATAGGTATACCTACTCGGCAGCCGACCGACACGCGACATGCGCTACACAAAGCAGTGTTCGGAACCGTTCGAACAGTTTCACTTTTACCGTGGTTTCATAAAACCACACAACATTTTTTTTAACTCTCTACATTTTCAGTATTAACATTAGTATTATTGCAATAAATCAATATGTTTTAATCTAATTATTATCTTATTAATCAATGTTATTGGGTTTAGAACACGATTTCTACTTAAGTTATATAAACCGTCTTCTTGTAAGTATTTATCAGAATATCGGTTAACTCTTATTATTTATCTGATTAATGAACTTATTTAAAATGTATGGACAAATGTATAGGTCACGTCCATTCTTGGAAAATTATAATTGTGGGTAATTTAATAGACGTCAAATGGTTTTTCTGAAGGTTTCTATAATAATTCACCCACACGCTAGCCTTAATAGAGCAAAATGATCAAATAATAGACCTACAAGTAAACAGTAATTTTTATATAAACATGACTGCGTTTGTAAAGAGTCCATTTGAAGTAAATCGATCCAACGTACGTTTTATAGAGATACAAAAAATGTGTGCTAGAAGATGTTTTTTGTTGTTAGTTTATCTGTTTTTAGAAAAAGGAATAACTAGTGCTGATCAGCAAATTTTGAAAGGTTTGCTTTGATATTGTTAATGTGTAACTATAATTATTAAAATAGGCCATAATCAATATATTCTTTATGAAATAGAGTGGAGTCTCTATATTCGTCTATATTCCTACATTTCATTCATAGATAAAAGCCAACTTCTTCTCAAAAAAATTGTTAAGCAAATTAAGTAAGTAAATTAAAAATACGTTTCCTATTAAAAATAATGTTTATTTACAATAGGAAATATAACTTTTATTTGTTTATCTATAATAAAGTATGCTTAAAAGATAAATTTTATTCTAATAAGGATTATTAATACGCTCTTATCCTATATTCCGGGTTTTGGTTAACATCTCTTATAGATATCACAATCGTCTATCGTATCTACATTACATAATAATATCTAGGTATTGATTCTATGATTTATAATTTATTTCTGATAAGAGTATTGCTAAATATTAACAACATTGTATACAAGGTGGCCTGTCAAGGTTAAATCAATGAGAGACCTTGATTTTGACGTCTTAACAAAGTTATGAGTTGCAAAAATACCATAATTTATAGGTAGCATGTATAATAATCATATGACATCTTATATATAAAATTCTCGTGTAGTAATGTCGTGTGTAATGTTAGTCTGCATACTCCTCCGAAACGGGTGGAAGAAAATTTCATGAGAATCGGTCTCATGAAATTTTCTGTGCATATCGGGTAAGTCTGAGAATCGGCCAACATCTATTTTTCATATGTACCACGGGCGAAGCCGGGGCGGACCGCTAGTATATATATAATATAAATACAATGCCAAACCCCCACATAAAAATTCCTAGAAATAGATTTTATAAATAAATATATATCTACGTAAAATAAATTAAGCAAACCTTAATTAAAACAATATTTCTTAATTTAACAGAAATAACAACAATAAAGTCGTTTTTTTTTCAGGTATTTTGCCAGACAGAACGAATCGGGTCGAAGATATTTACCTGCGATTTTATAATGGGTAATTATTTAGAAACTATTTTATATTATTTCAGAATTTGCATTGTAATAAAGAAATATAAAAATATTTTTTTTATTTTTTATATATTATCTACACTAAAACTTTGTTTGTTTGATTGTAATGAATAGGCTCATAAACTACTGGACCGATTTTAAAAATTCTTTCACCATTCGAAAGCTACGTTATCCACGAGTAATATAGGATAGGTTTTATCCCGGAAATTCCACGGCAACGGGAACTATGCGAGTATTTCTTTAAAACCGCCGCCGCCGCCGCCGCCGGCGGAAAACTAGTTATAACTTTTTCATGTAGCTTATGCATACAACTAAAGCAAGGGAAAACACAGAATTTTAAATTCAATAATATGACGTAGGTATAATCAATCTAATAATATTGTACAGGTACGTCATAGGCATGTCATAAGTTTAACAAAAAATATACAACCAAACCTTGAATTAGAAATAAAATAAACACCTATATAACAGTTTGTCTTATGTTTACCACAAGCCTAGTGAAGCGTCTGGCTCATTATAATATTTATACATAAAAAAACTTCCTCTTGAATGATTCTGTCTATTAAAAAATCGCATCAATATCCGTTTCGTAAAATAGATTCGACCATACATAGGGACATAGGAAGAGATCCAACTTATTTATATTACCTATTATAGTATTTCTTGTAGTTTCAATTTCAAACAAACGAGGTTCTCAATTAGTTATTATTTCATTTTACAGAAGTACATGCGAGGAGTACGTCGACATGCCGCTGGATCAAGCCCATCGCCTGTTCGACATCAAAGGCTTCGAAAAGAACAACCCCACTGTACTGTACATGCACGGCTTCATTGAAACAGCTCAACAGGAGAGTATACATGTGCGTATTGGTTGCGAGAAAATTTAATTCCCTAATGTAGAGGGTATTAATTATACCACACATAATATTGTACTAGATTGTACAAATAAAATAATATTAATAATTGTATACTTGCAAATTTTAGTCCGTAATATACGTGGGTGTTTTTGCTAGTTCTTATCTTATTTATAAATTATAGAGAAATTCATGTTTTATCACTTATAGTCTACTAGCGACCCGCCCCGGCTTCGCACGGGTGCAATGCTGATACTAAATACACTACAGAAAAACTGTGAACGTTGTATTATAAAAACAGCGTCGCCCGCTCCGGCTTCGCACGGGTATAAAATAGATAGCCGGGCGGCTGGCCTGTAGCGCTGCAAACGCTACGTCCCGCAATTTTTAAATCTGTAATATCTTCGAAAATATTCACTTAAATCATACGGTGTAAAGGGCCATATAGATCTATATTAAATGAACAATGTATTTAATGCTGTATTGGTTAAAATCGCATCGAAAATTAGCCATTATTTGTCGTAAAAAGTAAATGACAAAAAAAAGTTATTGTGGGTTATCCATAAGAGATAGACATATACCATCGCGGACTTTTCTGTAGACCTTTTCAATGTGTATAATACTTAGTACATTATTTTGATAAAACTCGTAGGGTTCAGCCTGCGTTTGCAATGTAAGCGGAAAAAATGTAATTTTTTACGACATCACAA
>CAJQZN010031569.1:0-13899 GCA_907164685.1 Colias eurytheme | reverse complement strand
CTTAAATCATACGGTGTAAAGGGCCATATAGATCTGTATTAAATGAACAATGTATTCAAGGTATTTAATTGGTTAAGGATTAATGCTGTATTGGTTAAAATCGCATCGAAAATTAGCCATTATTTGTCGTAAAAAGTAAATGACAAAAAAAAGTTATTGTGGGTTATCCATAAGAGATAGACATATACCATCGCGGACTTTTCTGTAGACCTTTTCAATGTGTATAATACTTAGTACATTATTTTGATAAAACTCGTAGGGTTCAGCCTGCGTTTGCAATTTAAGCGGAAAAAATGTAATTTTTTACGACATCACATTAGAAACCTCAAAAATAACAGTATTTCTCCACTATTTAATGGATGTTATTATACATATAAACCTTCCTCTTGAATCACTCTATCTATTAAAAAAACCGCATCAAAATCCGTTGCGTAGTTTCAAAGATTTAAGCGTACAAAGGGACATAGGGACATAGGGACAGGGAAAGCGACTTTGTTTTATACTATGTAGTGATTGTCTAAGTTCGCTCCTGAACAGCTTATATGAAATGAAATTAGGAAATACTTTATTCTAGTAAATAATAATTTTTTCACTTGCTAAAGACATGACAAAAAAGAAGCAAAACAAAAGATATATTTTATGCAAATATAATAGCACTAAACAACATCGAAGGTATAGATACGCAGTGTCAAAGGACAGTTTTTTCCAGAGTTATTATGTCTTCTAAAATATTTAATTTTAATAGTATTTTAAATTTTGATTTATAAAAAAGTTTGTCTTTATAAACATAACATAAATAGTTTTTCTAAGAGAACCAAGGTTTTTTTTGACAATAATGAAAATATTCCTAATCTATAGGTACTCGTTTGGACACTTTGAATGTTTTATCTCAACTAAACAAAACATTAAGTAAATATGAAATAGACAGTTAAACAATATTTTTAATAGCATCTTGTTTTCCTTTCAGGTCATGGTTAGCGCCTACTTAGAGTCGAGGCCTGATACAAATGTCATTCTGATCGACTGGTCCAACATGGCCCATGGATCTTATCTAGTCAACGCAGCGAGAAACACGAAAAAGGTTTACTTTTTAATTTTTAAATAAATTTTTAATATACGTATGAAATTGGGGGAATGCAAAGTTGCAGAGCTATCCAGTATCTATACTAGTATTATTAAGTTTGATCGCGGTAATCGCAGGTCCTGGTGGTGTATGAATGTTTGTTACTTTTTTACGCGCAAACAGCATATCAGATCTGTATGAAATTAAATACAGAGACAGACAATAGTCTAAATAAGCACATAAGCTGCTTATCCAGCTCCAAGGGAGTGACATCGCAGGATCTTATAGTTCTATTCTACAGTCCTTAATAATATTATTAAAAGCATAAAAATAAACAAACATGATCCTAATAAGCATTACAAAAATCATGACAACGCATGCGGGGGTCATTCATAATGACTTCCTGCCATTTGGCATCGCATTTACATAATATTCGCCTTCCGGGTTTTTAACAAATACTAAACAGTATTTTTTTTTTGTTTGGCAATTTATATTTCTGTCTTTATAGAATTATAAATTATGTAGATATTTTATATGTATGTAAGTATAAAGTTTACACTATGTATGGGGTTCTGCTCGTGACTTAGATCGCTTTGTCTAAAACCTAATAAATTATATACTTATTAGGTTTTAGACAAAGCTATTTAGGTTTTATAAGCAAATTATATATAATAAATAAATAAATAAATTATATACTAAAACCTTCCTCAAGAGTCACTATCTATTAAATCTCTATCTATAAAATATAGGTAATATAAAAGCATGCATACGAATGAGACTTTTTTTTATACTATGTTACTGACTAGTGACTAAAACAAAGTCTGAATCTTTAATAATTGGTCCCAGATACCCTTTGTAAGCACCACCACCACAACCTTCTTGGCATGCAATTAAATATGAATAATCAGAATAACTCTTATTATTGAATGTAGAAGTTGTAACTAAATATTTAAATTATTTAGAATTATAAAAATCATGTGTCTGGCTGGATACATGCCGATCAATTTGTATAAAAACCCCTTATGCCAGGAAATATTTTTGAGGATTTTTTTTAATGCGTCAGAATGGTATGCAATTTCTTCATGACCTTCTTTTAAAAGTAATTCATGAAGAATTTGCTAATGCTTCAGGCAATCAGTTAAGTTAGTCTAGGTCGTAAGTGCTTAGCAAATTTTCCACGAACTGCACTATTTTTTAAATTAACTGATACATTGGGTACTGCGAACTGCACTATTTTTAAACAAATCGAATTGGGAAAATTTAAAAAAGAATATTAGTAAGGAAACTGGGACGGGTGAGTTTCTTAATATCACTTGACTTGTTATAATTACGTGAAGAACAAGTTCCACTAAAACTTGAACAATATTCGTACCCATTAAATGTTTTACTTGACGAATAAAAAATTATGTGTTTTATGTAAATACCGTAACCTATTAAACTTTCCAAAGGAGAACATTGTTTTCACAATTTCTTGTTTGGTTTATTATTCATAAAAATGTAAATTCTTTTGTTACAAGAATCTAATGACCTCACGGAACAGGTCTCTGGTTAATCACGTGTAATAAATGCAGTTATACGTATATTGTAGCATTATGCAATATACTGTTTATGTGTAGATAAAGTTTTTACCTGTACTCTTTTTTATTTAGATGTAAAACGTTAGATGATAGAGGTAAATATTATATATTAAATATTTATGTATATTTTAATCATATACCTAATTGTTCTGAATACAAACTAAATGCTGAATATAAAAGTAACTGTTGGCTGAATAGTTTACGTATACTTTATAAGTATATTTTGGGTTTTAAGAATGTGTCATGTTCGTAAAACACCATGAATTTTATCCAATGCCATTCAACTTCGCAATCTTTCGCAAAATATTTTCCTTGTTCCTCTAAGTTTATTGCAATATCAGAAGTTTCATAAAATGTGCAATAAAATTTCGCTTTAAATCATTAGTCAGCCATAGCATTAATAACCTTGCCGTAATTTTAACTTTCTTATATTTCAAGGAGAATTAAAAAGGTGCGTTTACTTTTAATACACTTCAATCTAGTATCTACAGTCCATTCACTATTAGAATGAAGGAATATGTTCATATATCAGTCAACAGAACATAAAATATATTTAATTAATCTGTCTAATAATGATATAAATTGTTTACAGGTGGGCGCAGCAACTGCGGAGCAAGTACATAAACTTATAGATGCGGGTTTACCTCTAGATAAACTGCATCTAATCGGACATTCCCTTGGAAGCCATGTAGCTGGCTACCTAGCAAGAGAACTTAAGAATAAATATAGGAAAACTGTTAAAAGGTACTGCCAACGTTTGCAAGTCTAACTATGATCACGCAAGTATAATAAAAGTCCTTGCGGTTTTTTTACCTAGTCACGAGGCATAGCGGTCAGTAAACTCCAATAAGATTTATAGTTAGGTTGAATATTCTAACATGGAAAATACCAATAATCTACCTGAACAAAGTTTTATTGTATCCATTTACAAATTAAATAATACGTGATTATCATTTCCTAAGTAGATAAATTTTAAAGATTTGCGCACGATAAGTATTTTTTATCGCTAGTATTTTATCATTGTCTATTGTAAGTCGTAATATATGCTCTACTTACAAAGCCGGAACCTAGCAAATCTGAGCGATATTAAAATGTGTATACCTAAGTATGTAAATGCATATTTATTGCCGCTTTTGGCCAATCATTCACTAATATTCTGAAAAACTACATAATCTATTTCATATCTCGAGATTAAATTAATTTAAATATATTTCTACATATAATATGTCATATACCTACTTGTTATACATACTCATTCAAGGCTAAGTATTTAATAATAATATGTTGTATCATTTAGAGACGCTTTAATATAGATCCACATTAGGTATAACAAAATGTATCGAAGCCAATCGATGACATGTTATCCTGCTCTGTGTTCCATATCTATCAGTTATGTAATGTTCTACAAAAATTCCAGGGTAACAGCATTAGACCCCGCCTTCCCAGCGTTCTACCCAGACGGTGTGGTCATGGAGCACATAGTGGACAAGGACGCTGAGTTTGTAGATGTAATTCACACAGACGCAGGTGGTTATGGCGCACCTGTCCGTACAGGTAGTGCAGACTTCTGGCCAAACGGAGGCAAGAGCGTCCAACCTGGGTGCCCGAGATTCGCACCTGTCCCCCTATCTGATGACAGTAAGTCGTATAGTAAGTAGAAGACTATGAAGTAACTTTTTAATTTGGTAGAGCACAGAATTGTGGCTTATGGACAAGTGGCAAAAGGTGGTAGGTGGCAATGGTATTCCGACATATCTTATGAGCTGTATTTTGGTTGTATGCTTCCTATTTATTTTCTTTTCGGAAAGGTTGAAGTCTATGTCGTCTATGTCTCGGTACAATCATTACAGGCTGGTTATATTATGAGAGCACAAATATCCAATACGAGCTTACAAATGTTATCATCATTCATCGTACGCTTAATCAAGGATTCAAAGCAATACAGAAATTGTAAAAGGACACGCTAACCTCGTTTAATATTTTCCTCGAGCTAAAGATCTATTCTTCTAGACTTATGCAGTCATTGGCGTTCTTGGAGATTTTATGCGGAATCCGTGCGGAACCCTGAAGCGTTTCCCGCGTCTCCAGCGGATTCCTACCACAAGTTCAGAGAAAATCCGTCCCCAGAAGTTGGTATGGTATACATGGGAGCTAATTGCGATCCAAGGTAATTTTCAACTTTGACAGTTTTACAATCATTTTACACCGTGACAACTTTCCCGGAAAACGCGCGAAAAATATAAAACTTATCAGTTTGGATGCGAATTATTATCTACTATTGATAATTTCAACAATATGAGCCATTTTAATAGTAAACTTCAATATAAGCACATGATTTTAATGTCGAATGTGATACCACAGATAATATGTTTTATTTTAAGATAATGGGATAATGTTATTTCAATTACAGCGCTCGAGGATCCTATTATCTAACGACGAATGCTGCTCCTCCTTTCGGAAAAGGAATGGATGGTATTTATTATAAGAAGAAGAATAAAAAAGCAACAAATGGCAAAAACAATATGAAATAATGTACTGGGAATAGGTTATTTTTATTTGTATATGCATATAATGGACAGGTGTTTGTTATTGTACATATATTTTGTAAATACTCTTCGTTTTGTAAAACTATATCAACATTATTCATATTCTGTAGCATTCTTAAAATATCTCATAAATATTACTTAGCACATAATAGTCTTGTAGAAAAATATAATTTGTAGGTATAGAACCATGGAACGTACCTATGTAAATATAAATCCGAATACATCACTTATTTCCTTACTCTTATAGTATTGTGATAATATAAAATCATGTATTTATGGTGGAAGTATTAAATATTATTATATCTTCTACAATTATTAAATCCGATATCATTGATGCGGGGCCAATGTATTAGATATTGCTTTTGCATATCAAGAAAACTTTTATGATCTAACTACGTATGTTTGCTTTAAAGTAGGTATGAGAAATTTTAATCGGAATTAGCTTTGTCTAACAATTGTATGAAGTATATAGACGATCATACGTTTATTTTTCAAAGCGAATGATTAGTAGAATCATTAGGACCTGATTAGGATAATTTTTATAGGTAGTGGTGAAATGACATGAAAAAAATAAAGTTATTGATTAAGGGAAAAAATTATACTGGGATATTAGATGTCCAAGGCAATTCTGGAGCCTTGAAGCAAGTACGTATTGCGACCAATTTATCCTCATAGTATAAACAGATAAATATCGTCCAAATTACCAATCTCAGTTAAATAAGGTCAGAGTCTCCAGTATGTATATGTGCTTAGAATATGATATGTAAAATAATCGGTTTATATGGTTTATATAGTCTTCTAATTAAATCACAAAGTATTCACAAGAATCTTGAATTGAATAGTTAACTATGTTTGGCAAATGTTCTGTGATTATACCTAAAGATAAAAGCCAATTTATTTAAATTTGTTTTTGCAGTTATCGCAAACATATAAGTTTTCCATAAAAATACTTTTTGCTGTCTTTGTTATGAATCTTTTTATAATACACGCCTGTGATTCAGATTTTAATCATTAGCTTAAGAATAGAAATTAGTATTTACGCACAATATTACAACGAAAAATTACAATGTATAATGTAGTTTAAATTTCTTATAATTATTGTAGTACTTAAACCACTCTCTGCTATTGCTGTGTCATCACACTTACACTTTAGTATAATAATGTTTTATAAGTATTAGTTGAATTAACGTTTGAAGCAATTAATTATGTATCTACTAATTAAAAATAATAAGGTATTATTAGAAAAAGCGGCCAGCTACTTTTCTATCTTTATAATCATCACATCCTTAGATCTATTTCTATTTCTACTTTTATTGTAGGTATCTACTTCAAGGGATTATGTATTTATATCTACATAAACAATGAGACAGATGTTTGTTTATTTTTTATCCCTGCCTTACACTTTACTGAAAACATTTGGTAGAGAGTCTTTGTTCAGACCAATTAAATTTATTTGTAGAATACCAGAAAAAGAGCTCAATTTTTTTTTCAAAATATTTCTCCTGGATCTTCATAATATGCTCTTAATTTTAGGCCATAATTTTTTTTTCTAGAAATACTTACTTAGGCCTTTTCAATATTAATACAATAGATATATTCATATAGAGATTGTTTGTGATATTCCAGTGAACACATTGTTAAATGTATGCGTTTTGGGCAAATAAAACTCATTTAAGTGTCTTACAAATATATTTTACTATTTACATCATAATAATTAATACAATTATTTATTTGTGACTTATATAAGGTCTGAATCCACGGTACTTATATTATTCTCATACCAATTACTTATAAAATCGTCACTTCTTAAATATTCGTCGTCAGCCAGAAGTTTGTAATGAACTCTAATCTCATTTGCGACTAAATATAAGCTGAACACCAAGACACCAGTGAGAAGAAACCTGAAAATATAATAAAATTATAGAAGTGATTTAATTTTATATAACACTTTTCACATTTCATAATAATATAATCCATACACAAGAGTGGAACTATAAGAACAATTATATCGATGTGCTCTAATAAGACTTCATTGATATAAAGTTCAAACTTATGTTTCCCACTTTATTATAACCCTGTTAACTTTTACAAATAAAACATTGACTCTACCAAATGTCTTATTAGCTATATTTTTATTTATTGAGGCTTATTATAGTAATACACACTAGGAGAATTTGAGTACAAAAATCTAGAAAACATGATTTCAAAATCTAGTCGAGGTAATTTTAGATTTCGAAATATAGATAATTGCAAAAATCGAATAACATATAGATATAATAGGACAAGCATGCTTGCTTAATCCATAAATAACAGTACAGAATACTTACTTTTAATTATTTATTTTAAATACAATCATTTATCTACTCGACATACTCTACAAAATCTCTATGATAATGTGCCGGCGTGCTTGAAGCTGTGAAATTGGTATGAGTCATCGTTGTATTATTTTTGCTTATCCAGTACATTTCTTTAAAGAATTTTGTCGTCCAAAATGCGGAAAATGCAACAGCTCCCAGAATAATTACACTAGAAATGGTGACTGTAATTCATGATTGTGCAAATGTGTGAAATTTTAATAATTGCGGTGTAGTCCTCTGAAGCGTCCTGTGAACTTTTCTCCATAAATTGCACATAGGGTGGAAATGTGTTATTCGTGGTTGAATTAAATACGAAAACTCTTATATGATGACATTTCAAAACATTAATATATATCTCTTTGTTAGAGATTTAGTTAATGCTGAAGTCTGGACACATCATATTATTATGGAAATATACCTACTATTAAAATACAACTGTATTACCGTGCTTTCTACACAAATAATTCATTTAAATTGTAGAGTTTCATTGCTCTGTTTTTTTTTCTATTTTTAACACGTAACTATGAAAAACTTTTTAAACATTAAAAAATAAGAAATAATACTTACAAACCAGCACCCATTTTAAACTTTTTGCTGCAAATTTTAATTATATAAAAACACAGCACACCGTAAACAGCTACCCGCTTTTCAACTATTATTATGAATAATATGAACTCTCACACTGCGAAAGTTTTTATTTATAAACTCATAATCCCTTGTTTATTTGAATTGAATACGAGTGTTTGTAAACACTAGGTCATAAGGTATTGAAAAATAATAAATATACAATCCAATGAGTTGATTGTCTATGGCAAGCCATTGAAATTAGGATTCTTAAAAAACGTAGAGCATTCACATGACAGAACATAGAGCAATCGACGAGGTTACAAATAAAGGCTCACTTGCTGTAATCATTGCACCGAACAGAATGTCGAGCATTCGCACCATATTCGCACGAACATTACATTACTCGGAAACTGAGCTTTTGCTATATATAGCTTTCGTTAGAAAGTTACATTACATAGTAAAGCCCGACAAACAACTCGAATGCATACCCATCCTTATACTTATTGCAAGCTCTTGCCTATTGTACCTAAAATCTTAAAATCTATAGCCGGATAGTTATTGTTGAAATCTAGATACTAATTATACCTAAATGAGAAATTGACATATTATGCTCTATTACCTACTCTATGCGACTAACTATAACGACTAATGGTCATACTCGGTTACTGTTTTGTTAAAATAAAATTAGTAGTCGCATTCATTTAATTTATTATTAAATACATTAATTATTAATAAATAATATTATTCATTTAATCACTGTAGAATTATATATTTTCTTCGTCATGTTTACATAATGACATTCCTTTTGGCCCTTCGCAAAACTAGTTTCACATATTTATTTTGTTCATCTAAAACAAATTAATTTATCAATATGAGCAGGTCTTTATATTGCAATTTATAATGTGTAATAAATGAAAATTTACCTATTCCTGTAAGATTAGTGATGGGTATTTCATTATTGAAGCGATCCATTTGAAATAAATGTCTTGTTCCCAATAGCAGGGTTACCATGAGAGCTCCAAATATCAGAAGGCTGTAAAAGTTGAAAATATTAGATTCTGCTTCCTTACCAGATTTTTATTTAAGAAAAAAGTACCTATTGCATGCGTCGGAAAGTCTTTATAGCGTTCTATTCTGAAATTTCAGGATAAAGAAGATACTTTTAGAACAATTTGTAAAATGTTACTTTCCCAATTGACTTAGCAGCACTTAACGTAACTTTTACACCTTAAAAGTAATAAGTTTATAGATGTGTAATCTATACTAATATTATAAAGCTGAAGAGTTTGTTTGTTTGTTTGTTTGAACGCGCTAATCTCGGGAACTACTGGTCTGATTTGAAAAATTCTTTCGGTGTTAGATAGCCCATTTATCGAGGAAGGTCATAGGCTATATATCATCACGCTACGACCAACAGGGGTGGAGCCACGGGGGTGAAACCGCACGGAGCAGCTAGTGTCAATATAAAATAAAATAAAAACATAGAACTTACGTTCCAGCGACAACCATTTTACACTTCACACCACCTCGCCAAAATTCAATCTTACGTGCAAAATACACACGAACAGTTTTTATTACTACTAATTTAACAAACATCCTCCGACTGTTTTCACACCAATTATATAACAAACAAATATAATATTTGTTGATTAATGTTTTAAGCATAAAATGGGCAATTTAATTATGAATCAAAAACGTCAAAAGCGGACATGTTGTTTCCAATGTTTGGTTCTGTTATTTCTCCTATGTCGGACCCTATTGTGGTCTCATCAGTCGCGGTAGCTGGTGTCGTTACTGCAGATGCACCTCTGTAATCTTTTATATATATTTCACCGGGCATTATCATGTACTTGGTCGTCCAATATGCTCCAAATGCTAGGATACATGTGAGTATTATGCTGAAAGTTAAGGAAAAATTGAACGGTATGTAACCTAAACAAAAGTACTAAGCCTAATACCAGATCTGTAATTGGAAATCTCGTTTAAATCGGTCTCTCGTTTAAATTTGATGCATTATTAAATAGATAAAAGTACTTGACCGTGAAAGTTTAGTCTAAGACTGCAATATTTTGATAATAATTACTAAATAACTACCTACTTGTTCTATTTTCTTTAATCGTTAAAATCTTGTGTTGTGCTACAATCTAAAACTTAACAAAAAATCACACTTACAAACCAAAGGCCATTACACCAGAACCACTCAGATGATTGCAATAGAAATGTTATATTGAGTCTTATTCGATTTTATCAATGGTGAAATGATACTTAAAGCTGTCTACACATTACATTACGGAAGGAGAAAAAATAGTTGGAAAGTGTTAAGTGACAATAAGAAAATGGAAATATAACTTCATATTTCATACTCAAATCCTTACTAATATTATAAATGCGAAAGTAACTCTGTCTGTCTGTCTGTTACTCAATCACGCCTAAACTACTGAACCAATTTTCATGAAATTTGGTATGGAGATATTTTGATACCCGAGAAAAGACATAGGCTACTTTTTAACCCGGGAAAATGACTCGATCCCGGAAATCCCACGGGAACGGGAACTATGCGGGTTTTTCTTTGACTACGCGGGCGAAGCTGCGGACGGAAACCTAGTAATTTAATATACTGGGAGTTTTCGAAATATAGCTATTAGCTTGGTAGAACTTATATTTTCTATACAAAAATATGTTTTTACTTGGAATTTTCTGCGTCTTTGGATTATTTTTAATATAAACTCTAATCACTTACTAACTAAACTTCCAAATTGGTATGAAAAATTACATAATATGTTCACATCTTAACACTTTCTTACAAGAACAATGCACCATAAACAAAACATTGCAGTGTAGTAACAAATGATGCGTGGGAAATAAAAAAATGTACAACCAATTACAAAAAATGATTTATTACGTACTTTCACACAATATCATCTTTAATTTCTTTTAAAATGTATCTAAAATTAAACATTTTGTTACTTTTCCTTATATTATAATATATTATGTAGGTGCCATCGTCGTTGTTATAATTTGCATGGATTCTGTCCCTGTACTCGCCATATTCATTATATATTTCGTAGTCCAATACGCCCCAAACGCTAACAATCCCGTTATAATTATACTGAAAAAATAGAAAATAAATATATACCAATACCACAACAATTTACAAATGGTCACATACTTAAATCGCTTTACAAAACTCAAGAAGGTTCTCTTAGCTTCTTCATGGGTATGGGCATAATTTTCAACCTTGGCTAAATGAATTTTAGATACAAGAGAACATAATATATTTCAAAAGCATATAATATATATGCTTAATTTCTTTCACAGCCAAAAGAAAGCGGTTTCAATAATATAGCTGTAGTATGTATTATATTCTGCTCTATATTTTACGGATGATAGAGAAAGTATAAAAATCTTAGAATATAGGTACATTTAAGATAAAAATAAATTCGAATGAATAGAGAAGAAACAAAAGGGCTATTTGACCAAGACTGAAAATTGATAAGAAATTAAAATGTAATACCTATATGTATATTTAGAAGATATTAATAATTACTTACAATCCAAATGGCATTGTTGCTAACCTCACTGAGGTGTCGTCGACTCACATGACAAAGTATTCATTTTAAATATGCCCATTGTTTTCATGTCTTATATATCGAAACTTCAGCCGTTACATTTAATATTCGTTTTCCACTGCGCGTTGCTATATTCTGACCGAATTTTATGTAGGTAACTAACTTCGGTAGATCTGAGAATAGGTCGTAAACTGTTGCACGCCTCATAAGCGAAGCGTTGAGGTGGGTACTACTGTCACTTCGCGCAAAACATCTGATTTTTCAAACTTAAAATGTCTTTATGTATCATACATTGCACTTGTAAGATAATACATACACACACATATTAAGAAAAAACACTATTTTTAACGTTCATGATATTTTTGATGTCATTTTTGTTATTTAAACTAGTTAAAAAACAGTTTAAAAAAGTTCTGTCTTGGACGTCCGTGTGTCTGTATGTGCGGATCCTTTTTCTTGTTAACACGATAGCGACCGAAATACTTTACTAATCGAGTCTTTTTTTTTCTCTTACGCTTGAGTATGCTCAGGAATAGAACCCTTTCATTTTTCAGGGTCTGATTCGATGTGGTTTAATTGTTATTAAATAAACAAAAATAATAATTAATAAATATTTATTAAAAAAAAATTATGAGGCGTGCACTTTTGGATTTTCCAAATTATTTTCTATATCCGTAAGGGAGGGTCAGCTGCCAGTATTTTTACAACTTGAGTCGGCTTGTTTATCTATATATAATCACATCACACAAATTATGATGAACTCATATAGCAGCATCAGTTGGCGGATGCAAATGGACGTATCATTGAATTACAGTCATAATTTTCAATAGCAATATTAATAATTCCATAGCAATCAGTACACGCAGGCTTAATTAATCTAAATAATTATTATACCTTAAAGGTGCCTTATGTTGATTAAACATTGACGATATTTTAAAACAAATTTGATGGTACTCAAATAATATCATTTAGTTAATAGATTACAAACATCAGATGCATGGCACAATAAAAATTTTATAAAATTTCTAACAAGTATCTATACTAATATTATGAAGCTGAAGAGTCTGAATCTCAAGAACTAGTGGTCCGATTTGAAAAAGTTTTTCGGTGTTGGATAGGTTTCCCATTTATCGAGGAAGGCTATAAGGCTTATACCTACTATCATCACGCAAGACCAACAGAAGCGTAGCGGGTGAAACCGCGGAGCGCAGCTAGTAACTAAATAAACCCTTTAGTTATAGCCGTAATTTCGACCAGAAATATGCATATCCTTCGTATCTTCGTTCGGGATGAGATATATTATGAATAACAATTAACAATTATTTTATGATCAAAATCTACAACAAACTCATAATAAAAAAGGTAGAGTCATAATAATAAAGTAATTTAAATATTACAATTTCAGTATAAATAATATATTCCTATAATGTGATTTTTTGAGCAGCTTTGTTGTTTTGAAGATTTGCTAATCTTTTTTTATACACTACTAGCTTTCTCCCTGCGGCTTCGCCCGCGTTTTCAAAGAAAAACCCGCATAGTTCCCGTTCCCGTGGGATTTCCGGGATAAAACCTAGCCTGTGTTACTCGTGGATAATGTAGCTTTCGAATGGTGAAAGAATTTTTAAAATCGGTCCAGTAGTTTATGAGCCTATTCATTACAATCAAACAAACAAACAAACAAAGTTTTCCTCTTTATAATATTAGTGTAGACATAATAATATATTAATTTATTAACTCTAAAACAAATTTTAAATGAAACTTCGTAGACTTTTATTGAATACGTAACTAGTAGAAATTTATTGAATCTTCAATAACAATTTTCCGGTTGTCTAGTTGACTCATTACTGCTTCAGCAAGCAGATAAATATTCGTATTTATACAACATGACACCCAACACAACATTTGCATACGAATAATTATAGTTTAGCATAAAACGTATTATAGGCCAGTGGAAATTAACATTAAATTCGCAAAGCACGATGTAGATTTGAATTTTTGGTATGTTGTTTGGATCAGTTAGGGTGATGTAAATCCCAATTTGCAACTTCGAAAAAGTTGTGCTCGCTGCGCACCACGTGATAAACTGCGAAAATTTTGGACTTTTTTCACTTTTTGCTCTAAAAGTCATAAACTATGCGTTTCCAACAAGTATGATTCAGTACATAAATTAAGTTTATTAAATTTGCAACAATTTAAGCCTAACCGCAGCTCTCTAAACCT
>CAJQZN010031567.1:0-16857 GCA_907164685.1 Colias eurytheme | reverse complement strand
ATTTTATTAGTTATTAATATTTTTTATTGAATTTTTTTCTCAGTGTATAGCACATTTTAAAATTATTTGACACTGTATGATAATTTATGTAAATAAGATTACAAGTTCTTATTAATCTTTGAGATATAGTTGACAATTAATTGGAAGGCATATAGGTAGATATGTTTCTTTGTGAATTAATAAAGTTGTTCGAATAGACTGTGCTAAAGGCACCTACACAATCTAAAGTTATCATTAGTTATTTAATGAATTCAAAACTCGGACGGAAGCACCCCTAGCTGTGTAACTTGTTGGTTCCTGTCACCTTGCGGAAACGGATGTTCAGAGAACTAGATGTTGTGTTAATAAAGGGAATAAACGTTAATACGTGGTTTAATTGTACGTATTCTGCATTAGCTGTGATAATGATACTCCATTAAACTATTTAATGATAAAATAAATTGAACTTTCGCACATTAAATCCAGGGAACGAACAGAGAAAAATAAGCTTAATGAGGCTATTAGAAGTTTAAACGCAGATATTACTTACGTAGTCAAGAAATGAAAAGAATCCATGAAAAAGAAATAAAATGTAGATTCCACTTTTTACCGTAAATTTTAGACAAAAGTTTAAATTGGAAGTTGTTTTAAAATATAACCTAAGAATAATCTTACAGAATAAGTCCGAAGGGGAAAGTATAAAAGACATTAAGTAAAGGGAAAACTAACGACTTTTTCTGTGTTCCAAGAAATATTTGCGACACAGACCTTCGGTATGTAGGCTAATGGATTTTAAATAACAATGGTCTACGCCTACTACGCGTTTTGTCAACGACACATGGCATGAGGCGTCTCATAAATAAAAAGCTACGACTATGTGAAAATCTTTAGCAAATATAACCGGAAAACGAGCTAAATTTGCTTCTGGCTGTATTGTTTTCAATGTCTATGTTGCCTAAATATACAATTAATCTGGGTTTTCATATAAATAGTATAAAGCTGCTTCAAGAGAATTTTACAGGCACTATTTTGGGAAGAAGCCGTGTTGTACAGGCCAATTTGGAATTTAATAACCAGTGAAATAGATTGGACTGAAATAAACTGTAGAGGCTCTATAAATTCATTGGTCCATTTGATGGTATTTATGTTATACAAAAATGAACCTTGTTCTAAATCTTAGAGTATAAAGTTAAAACTTCTGTTCATTAAAACGAAGTTCAGAACAAAATTATGTTAAACTAATTCAAAAGACATTTTTTAATAAAAAGGGAATGAATGTGTCTGGAATTCATTCGAATATAAAACAAGATGTAATAAGAATATCTTTACAGTTCCACAGCTGAATCAATGAACCGATTTAAAATTGAAACCAAATGTCGAAATAGTAAGAACTTTAGAAAATGATAAGTTATTTCCACAGAGTTATTTCTATCCGTGACAAAGTCATGAATAATAAACTATGCTGGTGAATTTAAAAACCTTTACCTAAAAATTTACAACAGCAACTAAATTGTGCGTTTTTAGATAAAATATTAAAGCAGTCTAAAGCATATTATGTATGATCATAAGTACTAGGGTTGCATAACTAACAATGAGGTTTAGAGCGTTTCCAAGAAATAGCGATCGAAAGCATCTTAAGTCTTAACACCATGAACGTTTTGGACAAATGCCAAGTTAACGGATGCTTATGAGAAGTTTCAAGATCATTCTGGTTTAAGCGTGTAAGATAAAATGGTACCTATTTAATAATAAATGTATTTTAGCAGTTGATACTGGAGCAATTATAGTAGATAGCTATCAAAACTTAATAAATGACTTCACCTCGTTTTAATGTGTAAATAGCTTCAGTTTTTATTTCAATTTGGCTGGTGTTTGATGAAAGACAATTTCTTTTAAATTAGTGTAACTTAAGTTTATTACTCGTAAAATTATAGGCGGTCGTTTGATCTCTATTTAATTTGATGGTACGGTTGGTAATGAAAATAAAGAAGCAAAATGAGTTTAAAAATGTTTTCATCATACATAAAATGTATGAGATTAGTTAAACTTAGTATTAGGGGTATGTTATAATCTGGTTATAATAAACTTTAACTATATTGTCTATCGTAGTCATGATTATGTCTGTCTGTTACAAAAAAGGTTAACAACGAGAAAAATATTCCAACTCAGTTTTATAAAAGTTGATTTTCTAAATGTACTTAAGTTAATCGTTAGAAATTAGCCAGACTCGCCGTTTAGTTGTACAAAGTTTAGGGGAAGTTCTGCAGTGAATTTGCGAATACATTCTGAGACAAATCTAACTTGTGAAGTCAAACTTATCTCGAATAAGCTATTTTAAAACTATATGCAAAATGTTTAAGATATTTAGTTCTTTGTTGTTAAATGTTTTCAAATCATTATAAAAAAATCGTACACACATGAGCCTATAGAAAACTTATCATTTATATTCAAAACAATTACTATTCTGCTTTTATTAGGTACTTGTTACACTTTTTTTTATATTATAATATTGAGGAAAACACTATAGTTACCTTTTTTTTACAGATATATATACTTCAGATAATTACTTCACCTAGAGCATCAATATAAGTGTGTTATGTAGTACAAAGCCAAGTGTATGAAGGCCTGGGGCAGAAGGCTCAACGTGGCAAAGAGTAAACGTTTAATCTGAGCTCCCTTTGTGTACCTAGCTTTGATTTATGTCTTGAGACCTTTTGTGTTTTAATTTGTAAATATTTCAGGAAACCGAAATATAAATTATTTTAAGAAGATATAAATATAAGTAAATTATTTTAACGAACGTGACTCGTGCACCTTCATGGGTATTGCAAAAATTAGGTATTATCAATCGGTTAATTACCAATAATTTAAAAATATTTTTTAATGAAAACAACTCCATATACCACGAATATATTTAAAATATTATATTATACAATCTATGACTGTTTATGTATGAATCCACGTGCATGTGATATTTTGGTATGTTTTCTTTAATGTATTTCAACGTGAACTTTCCTTCTTCCCTCGGGCTACGTTCAAACCGAAAAACTTTGGTTCATTTAATATATAAATTACAATACAGGTAGAAACAAAAATGCCTAATCAGTATATCTCCTTAAATTTTTTAAATTAAGTCTTAAGAATTTATAAAGTTCCGATAAAAAGCACTCATGTTCAATATATTTGTCATCTTTGTCCAAGATCGAATAAGCACGTATGTACAAGAGACGTTAAATATCCGTAGTCCCTGAAAAATTTAATTATCGAGTTTCCTAGAAGGATCGTTTTTAGGGACCAGCCTAAATACGAAATATCGGATCTTTGATTCCATACGACGGCGAGCCGTAGGCCTGATTATTTGTGGTGAGTACCTAACCCGCCCAAAACCTTTGCATATAAATAAATCAGTCTCAGCTTATAAATAAAATTTACATAATCCGTGAGAGATTTTCTCAATGTTGATGAAATCACCATTTTAATTACAGAATATCTTCATTAGAAATTTTAATTGGATCTCCGTGTAAATAAAACACGGGTTAAACGTATTTGTATCTAAATATTTGCGCATACATATTTAGACACAGAATAAATATAGTTGTACGTAAGTACATATTGTACATCGAAGGGAATTAATATAGATTCCTGTCACTCTCATTATCATACAAATGAAAGGGACAAGCTGATAGCTAGAGCTTTAACAAATACGATAGTTAATAGTATATGTAATGCCGTTGTGTTTTTATTAGTATGTAAAAATCTATTTCAAATACGGAGTACCTAGGTAAGTTCCCTTCTTATTACTACATAAATCAAAATAATAAGTAATTAAAGTAAATGAAATCTTGAAAAAATTATATATTCGCCTGTTAGATAATAAACCATTTATTTATAAATCTTTGAATGATGCGTGAATTAATATACAATGTAATCTAACCACTAATTGTTATAAGATCAAAATCTCCCAGTAACTTGGTAATCACGCGTTGAATCACGCTAATACGCAAGTCACTATATCAACTGTATCTAACAAAATTTGAGAAAGAAAGAAAGAAAAAAACGTTTATTTAATGACACATAGCCTCACACGTACATAATGAAAAACAATTTATACATTACTTATATGCTACAATACTTACTTACTACAATACTTAAAAATACACATTGAAGTGTGATAAAAAAAAATTCTGGTAACAATGGAAGCTTATTTATTCGGGCTTCATCAATATCCTATTAAGGTATTTTATGAGGGTTTAGGACGTATTTGGGCTATGAAATTCAATGTGTGCCTATGGAATTACCTACACGTGTAAAAAATAGGAACTTAAATAATATTAAAGAACAAAAAATAAATATTTTACTTTTTTTTTATTGTAATACGATGCAATATGAACTCAAAGATTAAAAATTGATTTAGCCGAAGCTTTTTGCCGAATCCCATAAGCCCTATTTTTCTATTCCGCATTAACCCCTGAAAAGCCAGGACAAGTGGCTACTGTGAAATATATTATGATAATCACTTTCAATTTTTTGCAGGTGGAAAGAAAAAATATTAACCTACAGTTTTCTTTTATTGAAAATCACACACACATTAGTTTTTATTAAATTACTTATATGAATACAAATCTTAGTCTGGTATCTTTAAGTTTTAATTCGCTTACAGTAGTTTATCTAAAGTTTGTATTTTTGGCATGACCTTTTATGTAGAAAAACTAATTGATAAGTGTGCAGTTATTTATTTCAGGCTCGTGTAGACAAAATGGCTTTAACTGGTATGAATCATAGTGGTTAGATGCGAACTATTATCACTGAACTAAACGAAAACAAAAGCATTTTTAACAAATTCCTATAATAACAGAGAAGATATGACGATTTAAATTTGACCTTCTCACGTAACTTCACGTAGCAGTAATAAATCCTGGAGTTAACAACATAAAGTATAAGTTTATAAGGTTATATAATATAGGACAGTGAGCAAACCCCCACAATTTGTGGTATTGTCGGTTGACAAAAAGGCGCCGTTTCGTCCGGGAGCTCTCCATTAGCCGACCCGGGGACGTAAGACGTGTTCTAACGGATTACCATATAAAATGTAAAGTGATTTTCCCGGTTTTTGCTTGTAAGTAAAATGCGACAACCTACTGAACGGTATATTGATGGTTTTAAGCGGGATAGCGTCTCAAGTGTTGTATAGGAAACATGGCTACTCTGGATTGATATATTTAGTTGATTTTATTCTATAAATATTAGTCGATTTCTTATAATTATGGGCTGTATTGCGGTAAACATACTATTTAGTTTGGAAAAGTTTTAAAACCAGTTTTCTGGGTTCATAATTTATGAAGTAGGTAGTCTTGTTGTGAATGAAATTAAATACAAATAACACAGCTTAATGATACTCTCATAAAACACCCGCTTTAACAAGAGCTGACACTTCCATATCTTAATTATACTTTTCAGTGAAAATTGTGCCCTACGAGAGTGTATAAAAATCGCGTTTCCCTCGGTTTGTCGTAGCTTTTTTAATTTAGTGGAAGCTGCCACGGGGTTACAGATAATTTTCCATTCCACTTGCCACTGTAATTGCGTCGTTCGTTTCACTAATCGTGCCCAGATGTAAGTGATATTCGTTCTTTTTCGTCCACTTCTGAGTTCTGTCCCTGGCCAATGACTGTTTAGTTTTATGTTGATACTTACATCGTAAACGTAAATGTTGTTTAGCAGATGTAGCAAAATATGAGGGTAGGAAAGTATTGCTTTTAATATCTTTATAAGTAAGAGCAATAATAGTAGATTTAGTCAGACAAAAACTACTGTTACTTTATGTAATTCTATTTTCAATTTCTGTTAAAGGTAATTCGAATTTATTAAACTAAAATTTGGCTATTTTTTTTAATAATGAAAGGAGAGTGCACCAGAAAAGTTTTTTAGTTAAATCAATCCTTTGAGGTAAGAATATGAAAGTCGTACGTGAAGTTTAGCGTCGTCAGAAAATTGTCTGTGATGAAACTGAATATATACAGAGTGAATAAGTTTCGGAGATTGCATTGAACGTTACTGCCCCAGGAATGTTTTAAAAATAAATGTAGACTAAAAGGAAACAGATGGGTTGAATTTTCTTGCGACCTTGACAATACTCAAAAGTTATGTTAAAATATGAAATTGAAATAGTAGTGTATGAACGAATTAAAAATGTTACGTTACTTTAACGAGAAAAAGATAAAATATAAATGGAAAAACCATTTATTTCTGAAAATATAGTCAACATTCGTAGATTGTTGCAGATTTTTTTATTGCATTGGTATACAGTATACACGGTTGCAACTCGCGAAGCATGTACAAACATAAGTTCAAACAAACGAAACGTAACGGGATGTTTGAACTTTGCACATATTATGTCTATATTTGAATTTATACACGCAGCATTCAGTTGTTTACACCGGGGATCTCAAACTTATTCCATTTATCACCCACTTACAAAATGTCTTTTATCACACCTTTTTTATTAAAGCAACGCATTTTTAGGGTTCCGAATGTCAAAGGCAAAAACGGATCCCTTGTCTGTCTGTCTGTCTGTCGAGTCCCTTTTTCTCGGGAACATGTGGCGGTATCAAACTGAAATTTATACTGGAAGTCTGACGTCCCTCGAAGCTATGAAGAAATCAAACTTTTATAAGTTAGCCCTTCATGCTGCAATTTTTTTTGGAAATCATTAAAATTAGATATTCTGATCTGATTTACAATTTCATCATATAGACACTTCAACAAGTAAATTCAGTGGGTTCATGAAATATCGAAGATGATGGACTTAATCACTCTTTAGATTACCGGCGTTAAATTATCCTAATATGATAATAAGTTGATTATATTATCGACTTCAAGAGATTTCCAAGTGGTTGAAATGAAAGTTCTCAAAGACTTAATATAGGCCTTAATAAGCAACAAAACTCCAGTCAATCCTTTCTAATACCATTAACCCGTAAGCACTGCGGGGTATTTAATATTTACCCGATTCGTTCTTTGCGAAGTAAATCTAATAACTTCAGACGCGAACTAAGATGAGCGCGTCCGACCAACTTTAAATGGATTATTGGAGACGTTGAAAATCGCTTGAGGCCTTCGTTTCGACAAGATTATGATTAATAGAATTTGCCTGTTTAATTAATCAAGAAAATATTGTCACCTCGGCACGGAGTTTGCGCGTCTTGTGTTCTGACAGCGAAGCATTGAACTTTATTGTTTACGTCAAATATTGTCTTTTGAGCTTGTTATCTGTGCTGACTATTGTTGAGGTCATACCGTTTCTGTTTAAGATTTTCTTTGTAGGTTACGATTACGTTAATGTTGATGTCAACTTTGTATACAACTAATTTGATAAAAAAATTTAATATAGGATATATTTGTCAATTACCTAAGATAAATATAATTCGCATTTAAATATTAAATCCAAATATAAAAAAAAAACACAATTTAATGTCAGAACAATAAGACATATTTCTCATATCTTCCTGTTTGTCCATTTGAAGAATGGTCTGCAACAACGAAGACAACATGCCAAGTCATCTCACCACTGCTTTCCCACAATATTTATGTAATGTGACCCAAATTAACAATTCTCCTTAATTTATCAATGTTATCTTCATTTTCATCAATTTAAGAGCAACAATGATTAATATAGCATTTCAAGGAGATGTTAAATTGACATAATGTTCGCGATTACAAATGAACAATATTCTGCACGTCATTTAAATGTAACAGTTTCACCGAAATGTATATATTGGACAGTATGTTTTGATAGGTACTATCCACGGCAGCGGCCGTGCCTTTAGTTCATCAGAAGGCTAATAATAGCCATGTGTAAACCCTCATTTATATTAAATACAGCCTTATAAATTGCGGTGTTGAAATGTGATGTGGACAGGGTTTTATACTCGCAAAGATAAATGTTATATTGCTTCTAGCGTATCACTACAAATTAGCAACTTATCAGCACATCAAAATTTGATGACCATATAAATACAGAACACTATATCAAAATAGGTTTATATGTTCTGTAAATTTAAAGCTAATTATGATATTATGTTCGATAGCCATAAATACTTGATCAAATATATTACAGGTATAATTAATTACTATATCAAAGCTATAGGAGTGTATTCAGAGCGATTAATTTTATCGCGTCAAGTAGCGGCGTGTATTTTATTTAGGGTTACCGCACTTTGTCGTAAATTAATTTGAATGTACGCAAAGTACAATTTAGGTGCCTACTGAAGGCAAGCGCTTCATGGTAATTTCGTTTTCGCCTTCTAACACAATAAACTTTGAAGGAGTACGTCTGCGCGCCCTGTGAAAATCTAAACAATCTCCTTATTCCTTTGCGTTGGATATTTCTGTTTTATGTGACGGTTTCAAGTGTTGTGATGTTTGGGATTTAGTTCGGTATTATCATAGGCTGATGCTAATGAGCTGCCTATAGCTTGATACTTATGTAGGCCACTGGTAGTTTTTGTTATACTGTAGTTAACTTCATACAGTAAAGTAAATTTCAAACTTTGATATTCATAAAACAAACACCATATCTTAACATTCGAAAACATTCGACTCTTGCTCATAGTTATAAGCTTATAAGTTTGATGGAAATATTTTTCAATAGAAACACATGAGTGAGATTTTAAAAACCTAAATAAACCTGTAAAACTACAGATTTTATTATAGATTTATTAAATTTTAATAGCAAATTACTTTATTAGGTTACGCGTCGCTACTAATTAGTAATTATCTTGGTAATTATCTACAGGAATAGACAATTCGTGGTACAAATTTGACAGCTCTATTGACAGCTGTTCGACAACAGATTATCAAATAGGTACCTAGTTATCTACTAGCGTGAAGCAAATTATTAATTGAAAAGAAAAAGAAGAAATAAATTCTGCATTCTACGTTTTTTAAAGCTTGTCGTGTAATTGATTTTCTAAGATGTAAGAATTTTAAAATTTAGTACCTAGCCAGTGCTAGCGTGATCTAATGCTATAAATATTCAATGTATGAAACTGTCAAGTCTTAAACCTCAAGAGATGAACAAGTGGCCCAACAGCAGTTTGTACGGGACCAGTTGCAACGCTTCGAAGTTATCTTCAAGCTTGAAACTTCACAAAATCTAACCTAAATTTGAATGCTCCGTTAAGCAAACATGTGAACATTTTTGGCACAAATCAATTTGGCACATACTTGGTCTAGTTAGGAACTTTTAACAAGATTGTTTTGTAACGTCCTAAGTGAATTGGTGTACCTATATTTAAGGTATAAATTTTTTATCATGTGTGCAGTTAGGTTTATAATATTTTATGCAGCATAATAGAAGTTTTATTGCGATTACATATAAAATACATGTAGGTAATTTAAATAGGTTACATATACAAGTAAACAACTTTATTGGTTTCTCTGTCTACGTTTATTTCACTTAACATTTACGTACTGAAAATTAACTGACATCAACATTATTACCATTTAGATTTGTTATTAAAAACTGTTACCTGCCGATTTTATTGGTTATCCTCGGATATTAAAATTTGATGAAAATGTTTAAATACCATTTCAATAAATTCAAATCGTGAATGTAACTTATATCCGGCATTGACCATAAATACCGTACAATTTGTCATGTTTAACGGGTTTTATTGTTATTGCCTGTGATCATTAATCACTTTTAGCCAAAACACAAACATAATTGAATGCTGAAAATGCAAGTTCACTGAATGAACAACTTGTAGGTTACTTTATTATTCTCGTAATGTAGAAAGGGAACTGTTTGACAAATATCCTTATTTATCCGACGCTCTGTTGAGATGTTTAAGGAAAATAAGCAAACCCCACAATGGGACATAACATTGTTACAGTTGCTATTTCTGACTGCTATAAATCGGTTGGGAAAACTTTGTTGATATAATATCATCGGAAGGATAGTGATAGTCGTAATAAAAGGCAAATAGTATACAAAGCACAAAATTATTGATAATTAAAAGTATTTTTTTTATAGTAGATATTAAATTATTGATCATGAAACCTGGAATTTTTATATCTTGAGGATTCGTGTGTAGTCAGTAGTTGATATGTGATAGACAATATAATTATTCCGTCAGTCCTGGAATCACAGACACAATAGAAAATCTATTGTGTCTCGGCCCGATCGGGCCGCTCGGTGGTCAACGGGTTATTATAAAATAATACGAGATTAAATATTTATGAGAGACAAAATAACCTACCATCTGCGTATCTAATATATTCGACCAAGTATGTATTTTCTTTTTCGTATCTATTTTAGTAAGAATATTTTGCATTGTAAGCGAAATTTGATTAGAATCCATGTAACTTTAATAAAAACTAAGATCTACTTCATTATTCTGGGTAAAAATATATTACGAATGTCTATCGATAGTTTGGATCGAATTCAATAAGAGGTCCGTTCCAGCTAAATTATATCTAGACTTAATTGAAATTCTTGGATAGAAATAATATAATCCACATTAAAAGAAGCTTTTGGTCTATTCTAGAGAAAAGCTCATTGGTATACGTATTATCTTATTTTTTCAAAATGATTTGTCTCTTTTATTTGAGTAGAGCTATCGCAAGTTGAAAAACTAAAATACCATAGATAAAAGAAAAGCGATGAAGAACATTTGAAACATATCATTTTGCTTACGCAGCCACCTGTGTACAGCATCTTGTATGAAACGAAATTGAAGAAAACACATAAAAGTAATACGAAAAAGAAAATAAAAATATAATTAAACTCGCAGAATTGTACAATCAAAACTTTTCAAACCAATTCAAGTAATATCGTTCACTAAAGTTTTTATGGGCCGAAATTTGTAATTTGCATAAAAATTGCAATCATTGTAATTTGTAACTGGTAACGACTGAAGTGAAGTTCAGTTAACTGGGTCACCGGAACAATATAGCACGTCTAATGTCGTTCCATAGTTCGGTCCATCAATCAATCAATCAGTTCGTTGAAATGTTCATAATTGGACTTATATTATTAATTCAGTTCGACTTGTGACGGAGGTTAAGACAGTTGTTGTGTTTATATTGAAATTAAGACCGTTATATCATGTTTATAAAGGTTATAAGGTAATATAGTAATTATTTGTTCCAAGGAATATTCAATATACTTTACAATAATCTAGAGTCTGTTACGTTCACTTATAATGTCGTTATGTATTTTACATGTTTGAAATTTAGTACTGAAAAGCTAAATTAAGTTCAAGAATTTTATTTATACTGCTTATTGTATGTCAGATATGATAATTTTACGATTTAATACCTTATTATTAACTTTATTACCCTTTTTTATATGTATACCAAAGGTTAAATTTATTCTTCTTAAATACAAAAAAGTTTTTGTATTAGAACTATAAATAATTTGCTACATATCTTGAAACTTAATTATAGGAATAACATTAAATTTAAATTGTGTTTTACGTCGCGTTACGAAATTTCATACACAAGACATTATCACGTATTTTAGAATCCTGAATAAACATCTTGTGTTTTAAGAGCTATGAAATTCCTTTATTAAAATGCAAATGTAACTTTGCTATGCCACAGATTATGCATAATGTAGACTTGTTGTTAAATATTATATGGTTAATACAGCAATATAATGTTGTAGAAACCTGGTAACCATGTACTTTAACATCGTTATAGACTGTTTAATACCTAACCGTGTTTTCATGTGATACCTGCATTCACGTATAATTCACTTCTACAAGTTAGTGGTATTATGGGCTTGTAATGTACGAACAATAACGATAGCAGGTACTAAATATGAAACAAGAGTATGCGAGGGTACTCGACTTTCTCATGTGTATACAAATGCACTTGTGTATTAAAAACTTACTTATTTCATATATTTTTATAAATATTTTGGCCGATTCTATATAATTATTATTACATATAAAACTTTAGGCTAATAATGTACCTATATATTATATCAATAAAATCTAGAAAAGTCGAAAGGATTGAGAAGACTCGCATTCCACCAACATAAAAGAATTTCCTTGGTTTAATAGAAATCATATAATAACGTAAGACTAGATACAATACATGTAAGTATAGAGATACCGACGAATTCTAGGAATTTCTGAAAATGAATACATAAACACGTGTGCAAAACTGCTTCATGTATGGATTTCGCGAGTTCACGGAATTATGAATCGACTTATAGACCGGGAGATACTGACACAAAATTTCGAGTCATTTGTAACAGGATGGCGGTTCTACAGGGGTCTTAGTACGCAATGACAAAAAGAAAAACGATGGCGTGAACGCTGGTACCGGCGCACTATGGGACAGAACGGTATAAACCATCTCAAAAATCTATAACTTTTTTGTTTCTCGTACTTTTTACTTGAATTTTGGTATACGCATTCTTGAATAACTACGCTATAATAAACCAAGTCCATCTTTGTTTTGGTAATTTTATTTTTTTGTTTAAAAACAAATACAAACAAACTTTCGTAAATTTTCTTACAAAAATCTTACATTATTTAATAATTTTCCTCTTATCTTAACAGAACAAACATTGCTTATGTATTAAACAAAACGTTTCAAGACTTTATACTTTAAAAAAAATAAAACTTAGAAAATAATAAAATAATTATTGAGTTGAGTACCTATATTAAAAATGTTACAATAAAACAACTGTTCCTTATTAAATACCAGAAGCTGTTTAGATTCTTCAAACAATTCTTTTGGAATTTTTGGTCTTTTTTAAATATGTTGTCTTTATATACTGGATATACCTATAGGGATCTGTTGTATACAGCAAGATATATCTTGTATTGCAGCTGAACGCGAACACTTTCGGGCGTGATTTAGCCGATTTTTAATGTATTAATATTATTATACATCACTGTATTCATATCACCGCTGATAGATGAAAATTTTCTAATAAATATTTTTCAAGCCCTTCAGAATTTTACCACTTATTAACAGCGGACATATATCGCGGCGAACACAAACACACTCATTTTTATATTTTTGGACTTTCAACAGTTAGGTTACTGTGAAGAAGTATCTCAATACTTTGTTATAAATGCTGAAATTGTTGGGGTTATATAGGACCCGAGTTTTAATAACTTATGCAAAACCAATGAGAAAAATGATAAAAAAAAATTCCCATACAAATTATTTAACCTATAGGCAGATTACAATTAACGCAATGGATTCTACAACAATATAATTATTAATTAATTATGTTAATGTTGTTATCATAGGTGTGAAGGTAAAAAAAAACTATTTTAAGTTATATATATCATTTAGAATTTTAATAACAAGTAGAAACGTTAAATTCGTTTACATAATTTTTTTCTACTTCTCTTCACATTTCAGCATCTAGCTCGAAAAGGCGCAGTAATGACGCAGGTTTTTTTTACCTTTTTGGAATCTTGAATAACTAAAAAATCTAAAAATCATAATAACTCAACTTCGGCAGCTTTCGGCAAAGACGAAAACTCAATTTGAAAATGAAAAAGACGATAAAATTCAATGATTCACAAAAAAATTAAAATTAAAATGTGGCAAAATATTTCGCATAAAATATTTACTAATTGATAAACTTCAGATCCTAGTCAATCCAAAAATGTATGATACATATTAATTTTAATGGGAAACTTAGAAATTATCATACGTTAAACTTCAGAAATAGATTACGTGCTAAGTAAGAAAATATGACTACTCAGGTTTACTGTGAAATTTAATGAGATAAAACTGATTTAAATTTAATTTCATCTATTTTATCAGATAGTTCGTTTATTCAGGAATGTAATGCCACCAAAAAATCATCTGTACGACAATTTTGACCCAAACCATTTTAGAGATGGTTTATACCGTTCTGTCCCATAGTGCGGCGGCTTAGTCGCGTGGGCGTTAGTCGAACTCGTCGGAAAATAGCGAAAGTCAAACGATTTGTAACAGTATGGCACTTATTTTTCCTGTAAGTTTGAGGATCAACAAATATAAATACAAAATTTCAAAGATCTAAGTGTTGGAAATCCTCACTTATATAAATTAATAATAAATTAAGTTTTCAAGTATAACAGCACTTTTTCCCCCTACTAGAAGTATGGCAAATATAATAATGGTCACATTTTATCAAATACTCTCCAAAAATCCAAATGCAATACTGGTACAAAAAGTTTGGCGAAATAAAAATTTTTTGCAGATTTTCGGCGGTATGGCGACCATTTGGAATCGTCCGAAAAGTATGGCATGGCGATTTTCGTAAATGGCTGCACGACGATAGTTACCTGTGCAAAAGTTAGCCTGGTACAAATGGTTGAATGATTGTTTTATTTAAATCAACACATTCGCGTCGGTATGGCGGGCTGTAAGTCACACCGGAAAAGTATGGCATGACACTACCGCCTACTACTTTTTTATGGGCTATCGGTAAATTCTAAAATTTTTGTGTTACAAATCGTTTGACTTTCGCTATTTTTCCGACGAGTTCGACAAACGCCCACGCGACTAAGACACCGGTACCAGCGTTCACACCATCATTTTTCTTTTTGTCATTGCGTACTAAGACCCCTGTAGAACCGCCATCCTTGTTACAAATGACTCGAAATTTTGTGTCAGTATCTCCCGGTCTATTAAGCGATTACGGAACGTGACTTCACACTTTGTTTGCGGTGATAGAGATGTGAGTGATATGCACGCTTTCGTTCCTCATTTTTCTATTTGTTATTTTTTGTTTTAAAAGGACTTCAAAACATGTAAACTTTTTTATCATATGTGTTAATAACTTGAACGATATTCCAAAGATAATTCAAATTAATGAAAGTTTTACTTTCATTGATTTGTAATTCAAAGAGAGCAAATTATAAGTATTACATTATACTATAAGTATTACAGTATAATAATTGCTTTTATTCTATGTTTAATCGTTAATTTGGATCTCTGTTTAATGTACATATTGGAAAAATACGTTAGTGTGGATAGTCTGGTCTAGATCGCCAGATTCAACAGATCAGAGAATCGATTCAACAGTTGGTGTAATTTAGATGACCTCATATTCGAATTTTTGTTTTCAGCTCTTTGTAGTTTCTTTATGAAAAAATAGAGTTATGTTGTATAGTGTAGGTTGCATTTTGCCTGCAAAGTAAACAGCAATCAGTCAACTGAAAGTTACAAAGTTTAGACAGGGGACCGAGATCGGGCCATTTTTTATTCTCTGACGAGTGAACAGTTATGAAATGGTTTTATGAATTTTGAGGTTAGAAAATTGTTACCGCTTTAAAGTTAGGGGCTATTACGGTATGAAGTTTGACTTGATAAATTAATGGTTGATTACTGATTTCCTTGTTGACTTACTGCTCTGTTTTGTTTTTGAATATTTTAATTAGATATCTAATAGATTTACTTACCGTGTTTATGGGCATGAACACGGCATGAATTAATTATAGTATTTTTAGTGTACAAACCTAAGTTTTGTATTATTAGTTTCGTTTATCCATATTAAATTAACACCAATTACATGTTTCCTTGTAATCTATCCGTTAAAATATATGACGTATATTATTATCTAAGGGCTGATTTTTCAATCCTTGGTTAAAACTTATTCATCGAATAACGTATTAAACTACCATTTGAAAAATATATTCTTATTGTCCGTATTTGACAGTCAGGTGACATTTTAAAATGTTCGTGTAATACTTTATTGGACGGATAAATTTTAACCAAGGATTGAAAAATCGGCGCTAAATGATATAATGAATTTTTATTTATCCGTTTTATGTTTATATCATATTTAAATAGTAACTAACTTACAGTATCTAATGTTAACATTCTTAAGAAACATCCTAGTATATTTATAATACGTTGGTGTTTATATGAGCTTTAATTATATATTTGTGGTAATTAATGTAAGGGTTTTAATTAGACCACGAAAAACCCAAAACCCACATTGGCTCTCTTCGGTCAACGGCTTCTATTTATTCAGTAGGTAATATTAAATCACATCACATCACGTCCGCCATAAACGGATTAAAAATGTCCCAAATATTTTTCTGTTAAATGATTTAGTGGCAGCTTTTACGTAGAATAATAAAGATAATATGATTTACGAGGCTTTGGTCACGAATCCATACGATAAATCGTGTAAGTCTTAGTAATTGACGGATTTTCAGTCGCAGCGACTTTCTGTCACAGATTTGGGGATTGCAGTCATTGGTACGAGCTATTCATTTGAAAATTAAACCTGAACCATTGAATATATGGTAGAGATAAATTGTACTATTAGAATGTTTTTAGGGTTTGGCCAATATTTAAACGTATTTTATTGAAACTATTCTTTAATCCTTTTTTCTAATAAGGTAAGTTTAGGTAATTTAAACTTTACAATTTTACATAGTTGCATAAATTATAATTTAAAAAAAAACCTTAGTTCACTCATCACCTTATAATAAAAGAAAAGCAAACAAAAAAACGTTGTTATCACTATACCAATTCCAACGCTTGACTTTTATTCAATAAAGTCGAGTGACGATGCATTTTATTTGTCGTTGTTTGTTTTTGTAAACCTCGCGCTAAAATAGTAGTTTGAAATTAAATTTTTGTCATGCAAATGGGATTTCGCGTGTGTTGTGTTATTATCCCGATCCATTGTTAAAACGAAGATTATAGTGAAACGATGAATAGGATGGCGAGTTTAGTGGACTATATTATGAAAGCTTGGCATTTATTTGATAATAAATATTGAGCTTTTTATTCTATAGGTTGCGATTATTATATTGATTTATACCATTTTACGTACTTTATTCTATTACGTATTGTCGAGCCAATTTAATAGGCAACATTTGACGTCTATCAATTTTATCT
>CAJQZN010031565.1:0-15769 GCA_907164685.1 Colias eurytheme | reverse complement strand
TTATGTCCTGAATTTCATCATTTATGAAGGAAAAAATACAGTGGATGTAGACGGCGATGGATCAAAAACTGCAAAACTGGTCTTCAAATTAATGGAGCCTTATTTGGATAAAGGACATGAGTTATATATGGATAATTTCTACAACAGCGTAGATTTGTCCAAAAAACTTTTATTTCACAAAACTCACACGATAGGTACCTTACGAAAGGACAGGAAAGGAAATCCGAAGACAATGTTTGGAAAAAAATTAAAAGAGGAGATCACGTTGACAAGTCCGACCAAATGATTGCTTATTATTCCACTCCAAAAAAGACAATCAGGTGGTACAAAAAAGTATTTTTTCATTTATTGGACATGATGGTGTGGAATGCGTACTATATGTTCAAAAAGTATTGTAACTCAAACACAACCTTGCTGAGTTTCCGAGAGAGTATAATAAATTCATACCTACAGGTGACTGATAACACTCTAAATGATATACAACAAATGAGACTGGCAAAGACTTCAAGCAGGCGAAAGAAAAAAACTACTGATAGTCTTCTTCAGACGGTGTCTGAATCTGGACACTGGCCAGAACTCATACCACTGGCTGAGAACGCAAAACGCAATAAAGTTTTCTTGAGATGCCGAGTTTGCACTAAAAACAAACTATCAAAGCAAACGAGCTATCGCTGTAAAGGTTGTATTGACAAGCCTTTCGTCTTTGTCCAAGTTGCTTTGAAGCATGGCATATGGTTAGGGATGAAGCTTGAAGATTTTTTCACTGTTTTGGCATTCATCTGATGTAAACTCTTTTTGATGTGTTTTTTATCTCTTTTCTAAGATTAATATTAAAGCTTAAAATGTCACAAAATAACGGTGTTTTATTTTTTATCAAAAAGAAGTGGCATTACCATAAAAACAGCCTATGGCAGTCAACTGCTATAGCAGGTGTGTCCCATTTTACTACATACTTATTATTAGATAGGACGTACCTGCTATAGCAGACGAATGCTATAGCAGTTACGTCCTATCTAGTAATGAGTATGTATTAAAATAGGACACACCTGCTAAAGCATTCCATACAAAAAAATACTGCCCAATGAGGGTGACTGATTGTCCGCGAACGTGTTAAGAGGGTTATCGCGGTGTGCACTAAACATTGAATTGACAAGAAGTATCGGTAAGAAATACCTTAGGAGAAAATAGGATAGGATTAGGATATCTTGGGAGTTTATTATTCTTCTCAATAATTTACAAACAATGAAGCCCTTCACTTAGCTAATAACATCCGAAATCGACATGTAAATTTTGCGAAGCAAATAATGAAAGTGAAATTGGCAGCGCAAACCTTCAGTAATTCGGTAGCGGAGTCAATTGAAATTTGCGCCAAAGATTTAGGATTAGCAGACTTTGATAGTTCGGAAGCAACGGTGGATTTTATAAGAAATATCCACAAAGTCTTTGATATCCTAAACAGCCGAAATTTTCATACGTTCGCCACTCGGACGGAACGCTGGGCCGAAAAAGGGGCGCGAAAAAGAACTGTCACTTGTGACTGGTCTCTTTGTTCGGAAACAACAACGGTCCTGATGACCCCGAAGCGGATATCGAGAGTTGGTGTAGAATAAATGAGGTGTTGGTAAAACATAAGGATACTAAAGGTACCGACCTACTATTAATTCTGTCGCAAGCACTCGGTGGCCGAGCTGCTACTTACCTTGCAAAAATGCATCCCGATTGTATAACATGGGAAAATGTAAAAGAACATTTAATTGTTAGGTTTTCAAAACCTTTGCTCATGCAAGATTACTTTGAACGTGTTATAACATTTAAAATGAATGACAAAGAGACGGCTGCAGATGCTTGTATGCGCCTTTGGCACCTTATCGAGTCAATACCCGATGCAACTATGAACAACGAGGTTATAACAGGGTTTTATATCGCCATATTATCTCGTCTAGATAATAATATAAAGAAGGAATTAAATTCCAATAATATAGAAAATAAAACCGAATTATGTCGGGCACTGCGGGGTGTATCATTGAAAAGACATGTTGATGATGTGAACACAGTCACTGAAAATAAACGCCCACGCTATATAACCAATCGCAATGCAAGTTTTGTTGGTTTTTGCCATTGTTGTGGAGAACAGGGGCATAAATCCTTTAATTGTAATAAATCTCAAAGTTCACAGACATTGAAGCCTCGTTCTGAAGAAAAAAATCTTGTCACCTGCTATTCCTGTGGATCGCCTGGTCATCTAGCAAATGCCTGCCCTGCTAAAAATTCATCTTTGGTGACAACAAAAGAAGTCAAGCTGTGTGGCAATATTATTATGGTTATATGTCTGTATTCGCTCTGAGAAAGGGAATTATTCAATTTAAGTGAAGAAAGAAGTAGGTAATTTTCTAAACAGCAAAATTTTGACTACACACTCAGAGTGATTGTTGTCATTGGCAAGTAGGTATATTTATCATTAGCTGTATATTTTATATAACTTATTATTTTTTATCTGTGCAATGAAGAATGAGTCTTACATGCAAAGTAGATAGTACGAGCAGTCAATTGACTGAATCAAACTTGGATATCACACCTCCCAGAAATATCGCCAAGATCAACAAGCATCGTCAACAAAAATTCAGAGACGCCTGGCTTAAAAATGAAGATTGCTTAGCAAAGTGCCTGAAGACCAGTACAAAGTTAAATGCCGTACACGGTACATGCAATGTCATAATGAATGCAGAGTTGACTGTGATAAAAAATCATATGACATCGAAAATTCATATTCGTAAACCTTTAGCATCCCAACAGTTAGTTATACAGCTTGATAAATTGCCTAAAGTAGAATCCATTATTGCCGCAGCTCCACTACAAAGAAATATTTAGAACCTATTTAGAATAGCCTTACAGGCGATTTATACACAGAATACATAAATTTTTGCACCACTAATAATAATATTTAGCCTAAGTACACATGTAACGACCTTTTGTGATCCTAAAATAAAGAAAAGAAAAGAAAAGAAAAGACAAAATATTGCACTGCTTCTTTTTCCCGAAAATTTCATGACTTTCTATTTTTCAACCTAGAAAAGATCAGTGCAACAAATGCATTCCGTTTAAACATGGAAATGTAACTGCGGATGAGTATGCCAGCCATATAAAAAAGAAAGAAAGGTCCAGGAAAGAGAAAGATAAAGAATAAGAACACTCTGGAGCTAACACTTTAGTGTACACTATGGATGTACAAGCGGTGTTGTTGTCATAAATGCTACCTAATTACCTATTATAAAACAAAGCTAAAAGTTCATAATTATACCCATCACAATTTGAAAACAAGGTAAGTGTTCTGCTAACTGTGGCATGAGATGAGGGCAGTCTAGATAGTTATGTATTTGCATCCATTTTGATCAAACATTTAAAATCTGAGCTGAGTCAAATGCCTCTAGAATCATATTGTAGAGAGACGGATGTTGCTATCAGAATCGGTCTGTCAAATTGGCAAATGCGCTGCTAGAATTGATAGACGAAAAGAAGATTAGTATTGAGCAAACATTCCTTGAAGTCGGCCATACTCAAATGGAGGTGGACTCGGTCCACAGTTCCATAGCAAGAAAATTACCGCCACATCGGGAAATATTTCTCCCTGCCGACCACATCAATATCATAAAAGATCCAAACAATGTTATTTTCAGCATTAGGCCTGGAAATAAGAAAGGCGATCCTGTTGTTACAGATATTTGCGCCTTACAATACTTGCCAGAAGGAAAAATTAAATATAGGATCAATTTCGAGGATGATTATGAGTATTTGCCACGGCGGATTTCTAACACTGATATGATTACATCAGCTTTGTACACATCGCCGTTGCCCATCGAATTGACAAAATTTATACACTTGCAAGAGATCAAACCCTTAATTCCGAATGATTGCCACCCTTTTTATGATTTGTTAGAGCATAATAATTGTACCCCTTCGTCTTCCCTGCACTGCCCGCGTATCCGAAGAATATAGATAAGCGCATAATTACATCTTACTGTAACTTGTTGTAAGCTTGAACATTTTTTTAATACCTACCTACCTACCTACCTACCTTTTTTTAATTGATGTTTTTTATTTGGTAGTATTTCTACAGCAAAATAAGACATCACATTACATTATCCATTTAGTTATTTATTGTTACCTATAGTAAAAATGTAATGTTTTCAAAAGTAAAAAACTGTTTGAGTACTAATATTTAAATTGCAAAATGTTTTATGTCATCCCGATAATAGCAATATGAACTATAATAATTATCCGCTTTCCTTTGACTCGTGGTGCCTAGGGGCTCGGACGTTGTTTATACGATGTACGACCCAACTACCCTCACTTTGCTAATAGTCGTTGACTTGCTGCGATTTGTTATCTTCTACCTACATCAATTAGGTAGCTGTGTAGAATCGCAGTACATTCTTATTATATTCAAACTAATATTTACTTGCCTCGCGTGTAATTTCTTCTAATATTATTATTATATTTTAGCCATTTAATAAAAAAAAAACAAAGAACAAACTTTTTCTTTTAAACCAATAGTGTTAACAAAAACGCATTTTCGCCCCTCTTGTAAAGTACGTTTGAGTGGACATAGACCGTATTGCAATATCAACGACGATATGTAACTTGACTAGATTTTCTTTATATAATATTTATAAATCAATGTGTGATTGAAAAGAAATAATTAATATGCATATTAAGCTACTGCATATCTATTATTTCTTCATATTTCTCTTTCTCTTCTACTTAATTCACAATTGTACTCTAATTATCGGCCCGTGTTGATCATCAGGCAGGCCGTGTACGCGCCTAGTGTGCGCCCTGACTTTGTTCGGCTTTTCGAAGCGATGGTCACATACTGGACAGAGGTAGCCGTATCTTTTGCCCGTATGTGCGTTGTGTTTGTGTATTTGGAGGAACTTTCTGGATTTTAAACGCTTTGGGCACATATCGCACTGAAAATAAGATATAAAAATAGTTATTAATTATTATTGTTGCAAGGACTATTACTAATAAATAACGAATTTATTAGACAAAAAAAGAGATTACTAACTCCAAATAATCAGCCCAATCACTACTGATCCCATCAGATAAGGAAAAATTTATTAGGAAACTGATAATATATTAAAGAAACCACAAAGAACATAGAAGCATTTATGTATGAATTCTACCTCGCAATTTTTATCCATTACACCTATAGTTCATAATAATACAAGATGTATTTTAAATGCAATTTACACATAAAAAACTAGGGTATTCCTAGTTACTGGACATCATTTGAAAAAGCCAAACACTCGACTGTCTGTCTCACTCTTTTCCAACCACTTCTTAAATAACTCTTTTAGATAGATACACTTTATTGCACACACACAAGTGTACTTAGAACATAGAAAAAGACAAATAGAGACATGTATGTAAAATGGCGGCCTTATCGCTAGGCAGCGATCTTTTCCAGACCTCCATTGATTTGAATAGAGTGAGCACAAATTATTGCGTTGGGAAAAATAAACTTTTATTACATATAGCATACAACATTAAATTATCTTTTAAATAACAACCCACCTGAAAGTTTTTCTCCGGCAGATGAATAGCAATATGCTGCACTAGATTGGATCGTCTGTGAAAAGTCGCACCGCAGTGGTCGCAAATATATGGCCGTTCGCCCGTGTGCCGTCGTTCGTGAATGGTAAGCGCCTCTTTGGTAGCCGAGCTGTACTCGCAGTACGCGCACTTGTGTATGCGGCCGAGCCCGTGGCGGGCGCGCTTGTGCTCTTGCAACTGGTTGTTGTTGCGACAGCGCTTGCCGCACGACTGTGTGGAGCGTGAATGGTGAACTTTAAGGCCATTATGGATTACGAAATATATTAAATTTTAAAAGACTAATGTTTTGATTGGGTACTACAGGCGAATTTTAAAAGACTAATGTAAATAGAGTTATTGTAATTTATAACACATTTTAGACTAGGTTTCCGCTTGCGGCTTCGCCGGCGCAGTCAAAGAAAAACCCGCATCGTTCCCGTTCCCGTGGGATTTCCGGGATTGCGTCATTTTCCCGTGATAAAAAGTAGCCTATGTCCTTTCTCGGGTATCAAAATATCTACATACCAAATTTCATGCAAATTGGTTCAGTAGTTTAGGCGTGATTGAGTAACAGACACACAGACAGAGTTACTTTCGCATTTATAATATTAATAAGTATGGATGGATACTGTAATTAATAATGAAATATACTGGCTACTAACTGACTACTAACTACTGAATCCAAAATACGGCGATGTCTAACTATTATGGCGATTTCCGTTATTATACATCTCTATCTTTTTACTTTTTAGATTTTTTTACACTAAGGGCTGATTTTTCAATCCTTGGTTAAAACTTATTCATTGAATAACATAATATTAAACTACCATTTCAAAAATGTATTCTAATTGTCTGTATTTGTCAGTTTGCAGGTGACATTTTAAAATGTTCTGGTAATACTTTATTGGACGGATAAATTTTAACGAAGGACTGAAAAATCGACAAGAAAAAATGTTCTTACCTCACACACACAATAATTAGTGTGAAATCGCATATGTGCTTTGTATGTTGCTTTCATTCTAAACTCCTTGTTACATGTGTTACATTTATATGATGTAGCTGTTGGTATTTTGTCTCTTTTCTTCTTGGTTATTGTGGGTTTCTGGAAAGAAACATTCATAATTTGGTCACTCATATATGTATGTCTAGTCTCTATTAAATTTAACTAACAAACTATAATATTACACATTTACATTACAATTATGTTAAAAAAGTAATAAACTCATTTAGATATGATGCACATCACAATAACTTTGTAGTTGGCCAATCTATACTAATATTATAAAACCGAACAGTTTGTTTGTTTGAACGCGCTAATCTCGGGAACTACTGGTCCGATTAAAAAAAAATATTTCGGTGTTAGATAGCTCACTTATCGAGGAAGGTAATAGGCTATATATCATCACGGTACGACCAACAGGAGTGGAGCCACGGTTGTGAAACCGTGCGGAGCAGCTAGTATGAAATAAATCTAAAATATACAAATCATTACAACAATCTATGCTAATATTATAAAGCTGAAGTGTTTGTATGGTTGTAAGATACTCCAAGGTCCAATGTCCAATTGGACATTTTTGGCATTGGTGGTCCAATTTAGAGAATTATTTCAGTGTTAGATAGCCTATTTATTGAGGTAGGCTTTAAACAATATATCCTCTTGATAAGACCAACAGGAATGGATGTTTGTGGGTAAAATCACAGGCACAGCTAGTCATATCTATACATATAATAAAATCGTAGGAAAGTCAAAACTATACATTGAATATTTTTTTTTAAATAATACTTGGGGCGTGATCTACGATAGATACCGAAGCCAAAAATACAGTCTGTATGTCCAGGCTAATCTCAAAAAGTACTGCATGGTTTTACTTCAAATTTGGATTTACAGAGATAGCTTGAGACCTAAGCGCGGAAAGCAAGTTATAAAATCATTCCATACCTGTCTAAATTTCTTAGGTTCTTCATAAGGCTCGTAATCAGCATTTTGAAAGTCGTCTTGATAATAATCAAAAGCACAGTCATTATCAAGTACCTCTACCTCAACTTTTTGCACTTTAGAAGTGAAAATATCACTTCTAGGAATAACTTTATCTGGTTTCATATTTAGTAGTGTCTTTTGTGCTTTGCGACTTGTGTGCCTGAATTTTAATGCAATTTTCATAATGTCTAGGCACTTGGTACACATTTTTTGTGATAACCCATCATTGTATTGAATCTGAAAATGATTGGAAAAAAAAGTTAATTGTACTTTTTTAATGTGATCAAAATTAAAAAAAAATTCAATTTATATCCTGTCTACTGTCCTGTCCGGGGGGTCCTGGGTTCGATTCCCGGTGGATACGAAGAAAAAAAAATGTCTCGGTCTGGCAGGACACAGATGGCTGATCACCTACTTGTCCCTAAAGAAAATCAAGCAGTGAAACAGATGTATAATGCATCTGCCCCTTACCCCACTTGGGGACATGGGACTTCACTTTTACTGTTCTCTAGAACAGAGATAAATCTGATTTTATACATCTCTTAATATATATAAATTTTGTGTCACAATGTTTGTCCTCAATGGACTCCTAAACCACTTAACCGATTATAATAAAATTCGCACACCATGTGCAGTTCGATCCAACTTGAGAGATAGGATAGTTTAAACATGTAGGTACCACGGGCGAAGCCGGGGCAGACCGCTAGTAGCTTTATAAAAACAGGCTTTAATACATTCCTTCTAAATCTGTAAATTGTCTGATTAATCAACGAATGAAAGGTAAATCATTTCTCTAAATATTTCAATTCAGTGTATGAGAGTATTTCGTAGTAGTCTAAAAAATATATACTGTATAAAAATATTGCTTGAATTAAAAAATAATATAATGTACTTTTATACCTGCAAGCCAGTTACGAGTTTAAGATCGTCAGATCGCTTTTTCTTCATGTCTCTACTTATGAATATCGGCGTTAGGTTTTCAGTGCTCAAACACGTTCTACAACATTCTTTCTCAGCTGGTTTCTTTTCGATTTGTTGTGTTTTTACTAATCGTCTTCGCCTGGACATTCGATTCATCATTAAGAGAACGGGTAGCATATTGGTTTTCTGACTAAACCGCAAGAGAAATAAGCTGGATTTTGATAGTAAGAGATGTTTCATTTATATACAAGTGAATTTAACACCATTATAATAATTATTTATATCACAATTTACAGAATTTACGATTCTTGTGGTTAGAATATTATGTTGACAATATTGGCTATTTGACAGATCATCAATCATAATAAAAACAAGAGTGACAGATCACAGAAGAACAGAATATAGATAAGCAAAACAAGGCAGTCAAACAGATTCAGAATAGGGATTTGAATAAAAATACAGATAAAATATTTCTATGGAAGTAAATCCATTATAAAATGCGAAAGTTTGTTTGTTATAGGTAAACCAGAATCTGATGGCAATTAGGGAAATCAAAATTTGGAGTGTGCAACCCTAGGGAAAATGGACTGAACGATCTTGATACTGCTTATTTTTTAGTTTGTTCTCAATATCATTAGTCACATTACATAAGTGGACAATACTGTACTTAATAATGAGATATCCACTTAATATTATGTAGGTACATACTTACAATACTTCTAATCAATCAATACTTCTCTGCATACATATTATTATTTACACATACCTATATTTGTATGTTCATTATCATTATGCCATGTGAAAATATCGATGTTATATCGATAGAAAACTAGACTGCTTATATTTTTTTATAAAATAAAATTAAAATAAAATAAAACTATGTTTATTTTCGTAAGTATTAACTATTAACAGATACACTCATTATAAAATTGACTTGGACAGCTTGGACTTGACGAATAGCCGTATTGGAAACTCCTGTAATAAGTTTTCATAAAATTATATTCCAATCAACAAACAATATTATAGTTACCTACATATAATATTTTTTAATTGAAAGTATCAAAGCGGGTAAGTCCAATTTACCAATAAAATCTTCTAAATTGAAAATTGTGATGTGTTTGACCCTTCTTCATCAAATATTTTTCTATACACATTATAAACAACACCTCTTGCTTGTGATCACAGCGGCTTTTTCGACATTTTCGAAGATTTTTTAGACAAAATCCTAAAAATTATTTATTAACTGCAAAAAGACAAATAATTTGACAACCAATTTGATAGTTGTCAAATAAGTTGCCACATGAAAATCTTTTATTTCTTAAATATAATAGCGGCAGTACACATGGGGCCAAGGCGTTGGGCCAACGTGTTGGGAAAAAATGAAGGATATCAAGATTCCTGTTCACACATTGGCGTACTGTTCATTCTGCATTGGCGCTTCAAAGATGGACGTAGTCCGTAGAAGTTCTTGCAGCCGCGGCAATTTATTTATACAATGCGTTTAATTATTACGTACATGTGCACCAATAACAATGAGTGTACTCTGCCGTCTGCGATTAAACATTATTAAAAAATATGATTAGATTTTTTCAAATGTTTAAAATGTGTACATTTTACATTTAATTAAATTTTAACTACCTATAAAACGAAACTTAAAAGATTAGATTTTAAATATTATTTTATTAAATGATAATATTATTTATGTAATAAAGCACAATTTGATCAAAATCATGCTCATTGTATATTGTTATTTAATTTTTAAGAACAAGTAACTTTTTAATACTATTTTAGTTACTCATTTTATAAAATATATTCATTTTTTTATCGCATTGTATGAAAGTTAGATAAGAAAAACATCTAGAATAATATAATAAATAGAAAATAGAACATCTAATTTATTGAGTCATATGGTTTTATTTTTGTGTAGTTCATGCCGCGGATTCCAAATTATTCCTTCATGTCGATACAAATCTACGAATTGTAAAACCTCGGCGCCGCCATCGCTATCGGAACATGGTTAAACGTAAATTTCATTGACGCGCAACGATACTGTCTCCGCTGACGAGTAACAACAAACTGAACAAGACACCAACGTGTGAACGCTGTTTGTGGAGCGCGCCAAGATCCTTTGATGTGTGCACAAAAAACCGACAACATTCGGTTGGCCTACCAATATTGGCGCCAACTAGGCTAATGAAGCCAACATACCGCCAAGTAGCTCTCTACACGTTGGCCCAACCCGTTGGCCCAACACGTTGGCCCAATGTGTACTGCCACCATAAATATGCCATCAGATTCTGGTAGACCTATAGTACATTTTTCTTTGATTCAGTCTTTTCTTTTTATTTTATGGCATAACTTCTCTGGAGACTCTCTGGAGAGGTCTGGAGACTGATATAAACAATATAAAATTCTGCAGAAGCCATATTTCAGTTTATTTTATATGATCTCGACATAAATATTATAATAATTAAATTGTATTTTTTTTCTTCTCATTGAGACAATTCCTAAAATTATTAGGTACAAAGGAATTATGAAATAAACAACACAAAATATCCCACATCATTTATTTACAAACAAAAAATGTGCGTGTTCAGAAATCAATAGTTTGTATAAAACATTAATTCTACTTACGTATTTTCAAAACATATTGCTTGTTTAAATGCATTTGGCAAGGGTTTAAAAGTTTTAAAACTACATCACATTTTCGACGAAAATATACAGTACATACACACTCCATCAATTAAAAACTACTTGTGTTATAAAATTTACTAATGACCTCTCCACCTATGTTAAAAACGCTTTTTACTTTTACATATACTTACATAGTTTTGAAATTCAGATTTTCCTTTGAGCACTTTGTTAATTGTGTATTTCCTAATTATTAAAATAATCTTTTTTAGCAACACGTAAAAAAATTTTCTCGCAAAAAATACACTGACTAGTGTTTACATTTTGAAAAGAAAAAAATGTTAATCTCTCTTTTCAATATTCAATTCAATATTATTTTTCATTCAGAACAACTGATGAAAATCCCCTTTTTCAGTTTATCATTCCTCATTATTTGTTTTTATTGATCTTATAATCATTTATGTGACTTGAACAAACTTCATGACTAAGTATTTCTAAATTACTATTACAAAGAAAAATACCAAAAAAAATTATAAAAAGCGCTAAAAACATGTATAATTGTGATTATTTGTGAACTAAATTAATCTTTGGTAAATAATAAATATCACTGTGACATTAGATTAGGAACTAATTTCTTGAAACCCCTATTGCTCGGGTCTTCAAAGAGACTCTTTACGAAGAATACCTGAAAATAAATTTAAAATTATTATGATACTTATTAACATTTGCATATTATAACTACTGTCATACTTAAAGAATATTATGGTGGTTATCAAATTTTGAACACATACTAACACCTATTTAAAATGAGAAAGAATGTATGTCTGTTACGGTGTCACGCCTAAAATACTAAACCGATTTAGATGAAATTTGGAATAAAAGAATAGAAAAAATTTGATCACGTGGCGGGATTCGTACCCGCATCGAATTTTTTCTACTTTTAAAAAAATATATTTATAAAGCATTTGAATGCCATAAAACCAAAATATCACATTCAATATGATGATGATATTTTTTATTTGTATTTGAAACCGCGAGGCAGTGCAATTATAAAAAAATAATTATTTTAATCTGTTACGCATTCACAACTAAATGCTTAAAACCATAGAACTGCTGTTGATGAAATTTTTAAGCTAGTTATAGTGTATAACAAGAATACATAATGTTTCTTGCTTCTTACCTGTATAACTCCAATAACGCTCATTAAAAATATTTGTACTATCGACCATTTCAACACTCTGAAACAAAAAGGGATATTTTATTTGCGCCTATAGTAACATAAATCCTACTAATTTTATACATGCGAAAGTTTGTGAGGATGGATGGATGTTTGTTTCACTTCAACGCGAACACTACAGAACCGATTACAATGAAATTTGATATGTAGATAGCTAAAGATCCAGAATAAGACATAGGCTACTTTTTATCCCGCAAATCTCACAGGAACGGGAACTTTTGGGTTTTTTTTTTTGAAAACGCGGGCGGAAATATAGTCTACAATAATACTTCTACTAAGTGCAGTTTCAAATTTTTTCTTATATGTCATAATTATCAGGTTAAAGACAATACAAGAACTACGCCCATCCCATAAGTAATACAAGAACTACGCCCATCCCAAAAGTAATACAAGAATCACCCCATCCCAAAGTAATACAAGAACCACCCCATCCCAAAGCTATACAAGAACCACACCTATCACACATCTCCTCTGCCAAGTTCCGGTCCCTTGCTTCGTGCGCTGACAACAACTCTTGCAAGCGTCTCGCTGTTGACACGTTGTCTTTGAGTTTTGTGACCGAATCGGATATATCCCGTACACGCATTACGTATGTTTCTGCTGCGTTACCTAGAATAAGACAAATATTATCAATTTTCTTTAAAAGTATTTTTAAAACGGCATGTATGTACAGGATCATTGACGTACAGTGTATTCTGAAAAATTTTAATAGACGATTGTGTCTTATTTATAGAATGGCAATGATGTACATAAACAAGGTGCGACATAAAATTTGAAAAAAATACAACTACAGTATATAAGTCTTAGGTACATTAAATAATAGGGGAATTTTGATTGGTGAGGTGTATTCGGCATCCGCCTCATGATCAAATTCCTTCTATTCTTTAAAAAAAAGAACGCGTGTGTCAGAAGTGAAAATGACTCGACCCTGAAATTTTACTCTCAACGCGCCTAAAGAAGTTTTACTTCAAAAATTTCATACATTTATAAGAATTCTAATGCTATAAATTGTAAAAGATTAAAATACTGTTTCAAAACTTACCTAATTCCATTTCTCTGTCATCATCATAATCTTTACTTTGAGAATCTTCAGTATCTATCATCAGATCGAAAAATACCTGAAACAGGACAAAATTATGTAAACTATAAGAAAATAAACCTTATTATTTAAAATTGATTACTTTTACAATACGACTTTTCCATGTACAAACGGACATAAAATATAAGCTTTTACTTCTATTAAATTTAGCTTAGATTCTGCAGGTAGTATAGCTAATATATAATTTTCTTTTTCACAGCCGCATAAAGTGTTGATAGGGAATTTTGTATTCATATTCATTATTTGTATGTTTAATATTTACATCACTATAAACTTGTAAATGTTGAATTACACTAGAATGCAATATAGCGGGATAAATTTCAAAACGAAAATGAAGCGTAAAATTTCAAGAAATAGTTACAGATCACAATTTTAACAGCTGGCAAACTCACGAGTAAATCAATAATCAATATTACAACAACATATATTTACACAAATTTAAATAGTATACTCACAGTTTTCTGACTAAAAGTGCTGAACGTGTTATCAAAGCAGAATCTATAGTCGCCCTCCAACACTGACGTGTGTCTGTGTGCGTTTTCCGCCTTCTTATAATCTGCCACAATGATCCGTCCCACGGGATCTGCTAATTGAAACGATATGTCCAGTTCTCCTTGGGACGCATCTATTACCTGTGATATTAATAAATCCTTATATAATAACATTATAAAAAATTACACGTGAGGCCGGGTTAAATATTAGTTTGACTTGTTATAAGAATGTACTGCGTTTCTACACACCTGCCGAATTGATAACAAAGCGCAGCTAGTCAACGACTATTATCTAAGTGAGGGTAGTTGGGTCAAACGTCGTAAAAACAACGTCTGAGCCTCTAGACACGATTCGTACGAATGCGCCACGAGTCAAAGGAAAGCAGCTTTTTATAGTATTCGACAGCTAAGCATGTCCAGACATGAAATAATGGCAACTACATTGACAACTGTTCATCCACAAAAATATTAAATCAAAAGTTACGTCGAACAAAAGCATAATATTACAAATAAGAGATAGACTACAGTTGTCAAGGAAAATTTATTAAATTAACCTCGAACATAAAATATATAAACTTATATTACTTTCATTATCACAAAACTACTGATAAGAGACGCAAAATTTAAGCATTTAATTCACTATCGTTATTAATCTCTTTTACTATTTACATAAAATTCTTGTGTCACAATGTTAGTTAGCATACACCTCCAAAACGGCTGGAGCGATTCTCATTAAATTTTGTGTGCATATCGGGTAGGTCTGAGAATCGGCCAACTCGGATGTTATGCCTCTAAGTGATAAGAGTAAGGCAGTGGTAAGGCAGAAGAACGTTTGCCGGGACAGTTAGTATATATCCTATCCTATCCTACTTCCTACTAATATTATAAATACAAGGATGTGTGTGTGTGTTTGTTACTCTTTCACGCAAATACTACTGAACCGATAACAATAAAATTTAGCACACATATAGAGGGTAACTTGGATTAACACAAAGGATAGGTTTTATCCCGGAAAACTCACGGGAACGAGAACTATGCGGATTTTTCTTTGATAACGCGGGCGAAGCCTTGAGCGGAAAGCTAGTTATTTTATAATACTGCACTTACCTGGTATTCTAAATCTATGATTTCATTCATAAGAACTTTATGATAAAAACAGTCTGTTTTCCCTGCTTGTACAGTAAAAGTCATATCTTTTTCGTATGCGAACACGACACTAAAAATTGTAGTCAGGAAAATATACCGCATTGTGATAATATAGCGCAAATGATTTTAAAACTGAAATACAAAAGGTGAGAATGAACCGACACGTTATTTATAGCATCCGTGAGGTTTGTTTGTGTTTATTTAAAGAGAAAATTAAATAATACCGCCCACTTCGCACAGTTCAATACAAAAATTTTATGACACCGACTGCCGAGAAGTGACAAATGAAAGTGACATAAGCGGATGCACCACAGAATGCACTTTATAATACAGTATTATCTATGCTTTATAGCTAGAATCACAGCTAGAATCTATAGACGCTATAGATACTAACGCTATCAGTGTAAATTGAACTCCAAAATCAATAAAATGAAATATTTTCGATTCCGAAAAAATGTTTATTATCTGTAATCTGTGGCATATTGCCAATGACAATGACAGAAAGTTATGAATGGAATCCGTTTTTTATTTACCTACGTCATTGATCAGTTGTAAATACCTCATAAATCTGTTCTATGTGTAATTAGGATTAGTATTAAATAGTTATTTTATTGTTAATTAGTTAACTACTAATCAATATGTCGAGTGGAAGTGGCACTAGCGGCGGAGTTGTA